>CAJRST010036666.1:20891764-20919250 GCA_907169785.1 Menidia menidia
AACCCCTAACCCTAACCCCTAACTCTAACTACAACCCCTAACCCCAACCCCTAACTCTAACTATAGCCCCTATCCCGAACCTAAACTCTAACCCCTAACCCTTGACCCCAAACCATTACCCCTAACCCAAACTCTAACCCCTTAACCTAACCTAACCTCTAACCCCTTAATCTAACCCCTAACACATAAACCTTAAACCCTAACCCCTAACCCGATGCATGAAATCTAAATCTAGAGACATATCTTTTGGTTATGACCGCTATCAAAACCAAACAATACGGCTTATCTTGAGAGAAAAAGGAGCATTTATCTGCTTTACTTTAGGATTTTGAAATGGTTTTCTTTGCTTTGAAGTAACGACCAGCTTTTGTACCACTTACTCCCAATGGGGTCGTGGTAATAGTAAGGGCCTAAAAAAAAAGCACCAGGATGATGTTTGTGGGGAGTTAATCGCTCTAATATCTGCTCCAGAAATTAGGAGGACTGGACCTCAACATTTATTCTATACATCTTTTAAAATCAAATTATATTTATATATTTATTTATTGGTTTTAATTTTTTCTGTTAGTTTAATTCCTTAATTCTTTTTTTTTTTCATTTTTTAAACAAGCATTTCTTTAATCTGACTATCAGGAAATCAAAACGATGAAGCAAAACCAAAGCGGGCCGTAGATGTTCTCTTTGATCCAGCAGGTGCTGAAGCTTCCTGCTGGATCGCTTCAGCAGCTTCCTGGAAAAGAGAACAATTTTTAATCATGGATGCTCACAAATAACCGACGTGTGAGGGGGGAAAAGCCAAAATCGAATAGAAGTAAACGCTGCCTTTGAATCCCCGCAGAACTGGAGCATTAGGAAGGCTCTTTTTTGCAGAAATGAGTGCGATTTTGAGTGTTTTTGTGCCAACGCTGCTCCATGTTTCTGTTATTGACTCAATCAATCACACGCCGGCGTGATGAAAGCAGCTTTGTGTGTGTGCGCTTTGTGTTCAGACCTGTTCAAGTGGTGATTGACTTTAATTACTAGCAGTTGTGAGGAGCACAATAACGCTCGCTCAGTCACTCTGCTGGCAGCTCCAACGCTGCTCCCAGCCTCCATTTATGCTCCGCCAGGCCAGAGCAACAGGCCACGCCCCCTGACTTCTGCCTGGACCTCCTCCAGCTCTGGCTCCTGGTCCTTTTGTTTCAAAAAGCTTCTCCAGAGTCTCAGATCTGCCTCCATCCAGAGTCGCTTTAACCCAGAAGAACCCACAGAGGCTCAGGTCTAACAACCTGGTCCAACAGACATAGACTTTAGGTGTGGACATAGACAGTTAGACAAAGACAGTACACATACATTACACCTAAAGTACCTATACAATACCTGACACACATAAAAAGTTCAAGATTCTGCAACAAAAGAGAATTTTGGTAAATTTACACCCGATATCGAACCAGGGACCTTTCGCATGCGAGGCGAACAGGATAACCACTACACCACGGAAAGTAAAACAATGCCTGATGGCTCCTAAACGGACTAAAAGAATCTGAGTATCCGTTTGTTTTCCTTGGAGGGGCTCCATGCTGCTCGATTAAATGAAGCTCCTGAAAGAGGACGTGGTCAGGATGAGCAGTCTGGCTTTTGGGACCACTCGTTTTATCCAGAAGCAGTTCAGGTCTGTCAGTTTAACTCTGATGATCTCAGAGCAGACATTTACAAAGCTGCTGAGAGCGTCTTTCTCCTTAAACGACAATCCATAAAACCGAAGCAATAAAAGAAAAGGTCAAAAGACTGCTTAAGCAGGCCGACCTCGGGATGAGTCTCAGCTGGAGCCGGCTGCTGGTGGCCTCAGCTGGAGCTAAAGAACAGCTAAAGAACATTTAAAGAACAGCTAAAGAACAGAGATTATCCGGCAGGAGGCTCAGAGCTGCTTTCTGGGTTAAATCCGCCTGGACGTGCAGCTTTTCAGAGCCCTCCTGGTGTTTCTCCATCTTTGAGATGCCCCCTTCGATGGAGGGTCCTTCCGGGATGCGTCCAAACCGGAATAACCAGCTCTGACCAGAGGATGAAGGGTCGTCCTCAGCCTCCGGGGGGTGGGCAGGCCTGGTCCTGCTGGTACTTCTGGGCCCGTGCCAGACCGGTTTCTGGGTCCTAACAGGGGCCCGTCTATTTCCGTCCTCCAGCCTGGAACCAAACAACCTCTGACTTGTTGTCTTTTGCGTCTATTTGATTCTGAATGTTTGGCCCAGTGGTGGAAGCGTAGGGGTTTTCTGATGAGTCTGCACTCTGGGGCCTGTTGTTTCATAATCCAGCCAAAGTGTAGGTGTAAAGAGCTGCAGCGGGAGGCAAAACGGCAGAGAAAATCTACATTTTTGCAGTGTTCATTCCCACATTTTTGCCATCACAGGTTGTTTTTTTTCATCTCTTTGTTCATGCCGGTGCTTCCAGACCAGAACGAACGGTTCAAAATGTGTTTTGGGTGCAGAAAAACGAGGGAAAACACAGTAAAGGGGAGGGCTGAATGCAGAGGAGCCCTCTTTGTTCTCGGGGAAACGGCTCTTTGATGATTGGAAACCGGGTTGTGGTCGATCCTGAGGGCTGAGGCTCTCAACGGTTAACAGCAAGAGAAGCCCCAGATCAGGAGGACGGAGGAGGTTTGAAAAGGGCTTTACGAATAGAAAACCCTCCGACTCTCCATCATGTGTTCCTCGTCATTAGCCTGCTGCCAATTAACACCGAGCCATCGCTAGCGACTCTTCCTCCAGTTTTTCTGGCGTTCTCACATGCGAGCGGGAGGATTGGTGTGCAGGCAGGAGGCTTCGTGGCACCTTTAGGCTTCACATCTGTTAACTTTTACACCTAAACGCGAGCAGGAGCAGCAGAATTGTTTGATTTGTTATGACACCAATCAGCTTCTTCAGGGAGCTTAACACGTCTGATTTCTTGAAAATGAACTCCACGTCAGAGAGAAGTGAATCTAACTTTGAAACAGCCTTCGACTGTTGTTATGCCACTGTTTGATGCTGCTTTATATTAAAGGCTTCAAAGCTTAGAGACTAAATCAGACCATTAGAAGCTAAACTGATGGATAGATAGAATGGGATTAAGGTTCTAACAACCCCCCCAAAACCAGAAAGTAGTGACCTCGTATTTACATCCATCAGCCCAGATCTCCTGTTTTACACTGTTTTTCCTATTGAATGGAAAATGTAACTGAAATAATAACTAAATAATAAATGTATAAACCTACCTACTTAGTTTAGATTTTTAACATTTAAAATGTGACCTAGTGAGGATGTTATAGGCTGTAATTCGATTACAATAAACTAGTTTGGATCTTTGAAGAGTAAAAAAGGCCATTTTATGTGTTAGCATTTCATTAAAGCTAATTTGAATTTGGAGTCTTCTTAGTGCTTGTTAGTCACTCGCTTAGCTTGAAAATAGTTTGTTTCTGTCAAACCTCATAAAAACAATATGTTACAGTCTAAGTTGTATAAAAGAGGAAAGAGTTGAAGGTCTACTTTGATCTATGTCTGGATGTTTTTTACTTTATTTCTTGTTTTTTGTTTGCCTTTAGGCGTGCCCCAAAGCGCTGTTTTGGGACCACAGCAATTCACTCCATTCTTCCTCTCTAAAGGTAAAAAAATACAGATAATTAAAGGTGTTTCCTGCCTTTTTTATGCAGATGATAAACAGCTTTATGTTCCTTTAAGGCGTCGTGACATTTCTAAGATATCTGAGTGTTTTTTCTGTAACTAAACTCGGATAAAAATGAGCTTCTTCTGTCTCATCTCACCTGGTTTTGCTGTTGATTAGAAACAAAAGCCTCCGGTAGCTTTCCCCTCTGTCGTCCACCAACAGGTGATGCTTTGGCTTTGATGTGGAAAACAAGAAAAACAGGTCTTTTTTTTCTCCTTTCAGCCGCAGCCGTGTTAACGGGGCCGCCGCTGAAGGTGGAACTCACTTTTAATTGGTTTTGTTTCAGCAAAGTGGCGACAGAGCAGCTTTTTTTTTTCCTTTTTTTTCCCCACTTCAGAGCAGAAACGCTGACAGAAAGCCGGGACGAGTCGGGTTTCCCGGCCATCTGCCGACTTCTGATGCGTCATGTGTGGGGCGCGCTCGCCGCCCGCTTCTCCCCCGGCGCCGCCGTCGCCAACGGCAACCGGCGGAGGCTGCGCGGCTCCTCCACGCAGGGCTAAAGGTGCCTTATTTTAATCATCTCTTCCACTAATTAGCAGCTGATTCTGTATCTGAGTCTCCGCACATCAAGGCACCGGCTCCAACTCCTGAGCAGAAGTTGGACTTATTATTGGACGCACCCACAGCTATTAATTAGAGCTCCTTCCTTTAATTTCTGTAATTATTCCCCACCTGCGGCTCTTTGTGCCGGCCCCGCTGGATGTGGAGGGAAGGATCTCCGCTCAGCGCTTTTCCCGCTTTGACTCAAAGACGTCGGGCTCCAGGAGAGAGATCTAATAGCTCTAATGATCCGTTTCTCTCAGACAAAAGAGCAGAAATCATATTCATCCCTCTCCAGGAGATGAAAACTGTCACCTTATCCTCCTTTTTTCAGGCTCATGTCCCATAATAAGCCTGTTTGTTCGCTGCCAAAGTTTACAGGCTCCATCAGGAGTTTCCTGATTGGATATTGATGCAGGGGCATTACGCTTTGGCGTCAGCAGAGGAAAAAGTGGCGAAAAACCCTTAAATCTGCCACTTTTCCAGCTCAAAAGCAGCTTTTTGTCAGTCAAAATTAAATGTAACCCAAACCAGCAGCAAACGTGCCTGATTTTAACATAAACTGTGAAAATTAAATATGATTTTTCTTAGTTTGTAAGCCATAAATAACTCAATATATTAGTTTTTTATTTTATTGTTTTTTTATTATTTAGAAATTATTATATTATTTTATGAATGAATAATTATTTTAATTTTATTTATCTATTATGAATTATTTTAACCTATTATTTAGGTTTGAAAATTAACTTTTCTTTTTTTTATTATAAAAATCTTACAAATTCTGGGGGTTTGTATTGTTTTATGTACGTTTTACATGTAATTTGAGGTTTTCTGCAGTTTTCAGCAATTTGGTCTGAACCTGCTCCCTTTAAAGTCCCGTATAAATATAGTTTTTTCCTAAATTTAATACGAAATTGTGTTTGTAAATAACACAAAATGCGAGTTTCTCTTTAAAAACTAAAGTATAGTCACCACAGGGCTAACAAACAGCTGGATCTGTCCCTCTGGAGTTCAGATTTAATTCAGCTCGCAAACGGTTTCATCTCCAAACACGGCGGGTCTGAGCTGCAGCCAATCAGAGGGGCCGAGCTAAAGTCGGGGGAGCGGCGGCGGCTGCGACCCCGAGTGGGCGGACGCCATTATCTGCTGCTCAAAAGAAGATGGAGGGAGCTCGGCGGCTCCGGGTCGGCCGGGTAATGAAGCCCGGGCCCAGATCTGCTGCCCGGGAAAAGCCTCCATCAGTCAGGGGTCAGAGGTCAAACGCTGCGAATGGGAGTGCGGCGCACCGGCGAAGCCATTACCAGACTAATGTGTGTTTTCTGCTGAGCCACAGGACGGCCACAACACACAGAACAAACCGGCCGCTCTCATTAGAACCACAGACCCAGCGGCTCAAAGCCGGCCGGGGTCAAAGGTCACCTCCTCCCGGCCGCACCGCTCCCTCCGGTTTGCCGTCAACTCAAACAAAACACAACTGTTTCAATCCCTGTCTCACAGAAGCTGACGGAAACACAACTTTAGAGCTCGCAGAAATGAGAAAAATGGCTTTTCCTCCTTAAAAAATAAATAAATAAATGTGCAGGAAAAAGAGCAAAGCAGCACTTTTATCACAACCTGAGCTTCTGGATTATTCAGACTGAGTTCAATCAGTGTTTTCTGCACGTTTTTTAAATGACACACAAATAGTTCACTCCCTGTCTTGCAAAACCTGACGAAAATTAAACTTTATAGCACACAGAAATAAGAAAAATCGCTTTTCTTCCTAACAAAAAGAATAAATTTGCAGGAAAAAGAGCAAAGCAGCACTTTAAGTCAGAGTTCAATCAGTGTTTTCTGCTCATTTTATACAAAACACAAATATTTCACTCCCTCTCTCGCAAAAGCTGACAAAAACACAATTTTAGAGCAGACAAAGTAACAAAAACGAGTAACATAAAGGGATCTTAAAAAACAGGAAAAAGAGCAGAGCAGTTATTTTTGTCAGAATCTGAGTTTCTAGATAATTAAAACTGAGTCAATCAAAGTTTTCTGCACATTTTTAAAACAAAATTAAATGTTTTAATGGAGTTGTTTTTTTTATTCGATGGTTAAAAAAAAATACCCATAAAGGGGCTGATTAAACTCAAACTGTGCAGGAAAGCTGGATTAAAGTCAGAATGCATCACTGACTGAGGCACTTTTCTATTCTCATATGACAAATACCTCCTTTAGATGGTCTGGATTTAGTTTTTTATACCATTTAATATCATCATGTGATGCATTTCCTGCACAAAAAGACACCAAACTGACCAAAATATACCAAAAAGTAATAAAAGGGACAAAAAGGACTGTGAAGACATTTGAAGTAATGACATAAAACCAGAAAAATGAGTCCTGATGCTGGAAAGTAAACAGATAAGAGGCAAACAAAGAAGAAAAAAAATGCTTTTTTACCAGAATTCCGCTGAAAAGAATTTGACTTGGGTTGGCATAAAAGATGATGAAAACATTTTGAAAACCCAGATTTGACCAAAAGGCTCAAAATGTGGCTCCTTCCTGTTTGCATGAACAAACAATCCACAAAGAATCCAGACAGAGCAAACAAAGCTGTTTTTCTACAGATAAGAAGAGCTCATGTGGAATATTTAGGTTAACAACAGCATTCATGACACATAATAATGTGATAAAAAGGGAATAATCCAAATCCAAACATGTGTATTTTGTGTCAGGATCAATATGGTTAAATAATCCTGAAGCCCAGACAGATGTTAACCCCCCCCCCCCCCCCCCCATCATACAGCCTGTTTTTGCTCTGAATCCGGTCATAAACTGTGTTTAATCTCTAGTCTGAACCATAAACTGGCTAAATATCACAAATATGATAATATATATGAAATAAATCCCTTCATCTGACAGGAAAAAGGTCTGTGTGTATTTATATACAGTCATATATGAATAAAGAACTATATATACAGTATATATATGTATATATACATATATTTAGTTTTCTTTATTCATATATGACTATATATAACTGATTAACAAAGAACCTTTTTGAAAGATTTTGCACATTTTCTGTTTTTTCATGGTCATTTTGCTTCTCTTTTTAGTCCAATTTTGCTGTTTTGTGTCATTTTTTACTCAGATTTTGTGTCCCTGTTCCCCCTTTGCCTTCTATTTGTTGGTCAAAAGATCACAAACGCATGTTTTGTCTCCAACAGTCTCATGTTTTCATGACTTTATCAACCAAAGTGTTCCACCTTGTGAAAGTTACCACTGTTAGATTCACAGGACGTGTGGAATGAGTGGAAATATGTGGATTTGATGATGGAGCTTTGACAGAATGGAGGAAGCTGACGGAGGCACGATTCTGGGATGAGTGGAGATCACAGAGATGCTTTCAGAGAGCCAATGCAACACTAAAGGGTGGTTTTCAGTGTTATTTGTCATCTGACAGAAGCATCAAAACAATCCACGTCTGCCTGAAATGAACCATCTTCTGCAACCAGCTCCCACTGGCTCCAACCGGCTCCAACCAGCTCCGACTGGTTCCGACCGGCTCTGACTGACCCTGACCCGTTCTGACCGGCTCCAACCGGCTCTGACCGGCTCCGACTGGCTCCAACCAGCTCCAACTAGCTCGAACCAGCTCCGAACGGCTCTGACTGACACTGACCAGTTCTGACCGGCTCCAACCGGCTCTGACCGACTCTGACCGACTCTGACCAACTCTGACCGGCTCCGACCGGCTCCGACCGGCTCCAACTAGCTCCGACCAGCTCCGACCGGTTCCGACCGGCTCTGACTAACCCTGACCAGCTCCGACCGGCTACAACCAGCTCTGACCGGCTCCAACCAGCTCTGACCGACTCTGACCGGCTACAACCGGCTCCGACCAGCTCCAACCAGCTCTGACTGGCTCCAACAGGCTCCAACCAACACCAGTTGGATCCAACCAGCTCCAACCGGTTGTGACCGGCTCTGATTGGCCCCGACCAGCTCCAACTGGCTCCGACCAGCTCCAACTAGCTACGACCGGCTCCGACCGGCTCCAGTTGGCTCCAGTCGCATCTGATTGACTCTAACCGGCTCCAACTGGCCCTCACCGGCTCCAACCAGCTCCAACCGGCTGGCCCTGGGTCTCTGCTCAGGCCTTCAACACATCCAGAGCTCAGAAGAGGCCGTTTGCTGTCGGTTAGTTTGCTATCAGGTGGCTGACCGCTCACGGGTCACAATATGTTGAGCAAACATCTCCCCCAGTTGTTTGTTTGGTTTGAGAGGAAATATCCGGATTGGTTCATAAAGAGGATTTGGGCTCTAATTCTGATGTTTAATCTGGTTCTTTGTTAATCCCCAGATAAGTGAGTTGTGTCCTGGTATTATTACATACTTAAAAATCAGGCAAACTGTAACCTTGTTGGGGGGCATGAAAAATAACTAAGAACTTTGTTTTTGTGCTTCTGCTTTTTGCTGAGATAATATATTAAAATGGAGCATGAACCCACTGAATAACTCTCATTATTTATGTTTTTTTCCAGTTTTTGGGGATGCGAAAGTCAATTTAAACCTCTCTCCTCATTAATTCAGCATCTTTCTTTCTTTCTGCGTCCATGAGCTTTAAAAAGAGCAGAATAAAGTGGAAAAGCAGCAGCTGAGGACCTGCACTTACGTAACGGAGCTGCAGCCGGAGCCGTGACCAACAGCCGGGAGCAGGAAAACCGCTCAGATTAGACGAGGAGAGTTTGATTTGCCCAGTGCAGAATGAACAGAGAGACCACTGTTTTGGCCCAATTCTCTTCATTTTGTTACGATTCTGCTCATATTTCATCATTTCAACAATAAGAAAACTTTTTTGTTTAGTCAGACAGGGTCCAGATCATCCCACGAGCTCCCATGATGCACCTCTCCTGCCTCCCTCTCAGCAGGTTTCTCTGGTTCTGGTACTGGTCCTGGTTGAACCTACCTTCTTTCTTGGAGGTTTCTTCCTGGTTCTGGTTCTAATTGAGGTTTATATCTGGTTCTGGTTCTAATTGAGGTTTCTATCTGGTTCTGGTTCTAATTGAGGTTTCTTCCTGGTTCTGGTGTCTGATGGAGGTTTCTGGTTCTGGTTCTGATGGAGGTTTCTTCCTGGTTCTAGTTCTGCTGTAGATTTCTTTCTGGTTCTGGATCTGATGGAGGTTTCTTAATCTGCTGGTTTGAAGAAACTTTTTAAATTTTGTATCTTTAAACTGAAAAAACTTTATAGAACTGTTTGGATTTGAATTGGAACAGAATGAGTGGATTCTGATTGTCTGGAATTGGACCAAATGTTTGTTGGTTTGACTCTTTATGAATGAGTTGGAAGTTTCCTGATCAAGGCAAAGGAAAAAAGGGAAAAAGAATCAGTCCTCGTGTTTTCCGGGAAGTGGATTTGATTAAAAGTTGTGAGCTGAGAGCTGCTGGTCGTTCTGTGAGCGACTGTTTATCATCAGTGAGATTCTTTGCTGTTGTTTGGTCTCTCAGAGCGAGGCTGCTCTCACATTTCTGTCTGAAACTTTTGTCCCTGAGATAAAAGAAAATGAAAGTAGAGCAGGTCGGGGAAAATGCAGCTTTTAGAATAAGTGACCTTCATTCAAATAAGTTCTGTTTGTACAAAAAAAAGATGTAGATGGATGAAAAATCAATGGGGGGGTTTATTAGGAAAGCCTGTGTGTGTGTTAGATTTAAAAAAGTAATTGGTTTTGACACATAAAGGCTAGACTTTATGATTCTGTGGCTTATTCCATTCATTTGTCATTTTTCTGTACATTTATATCACCAAGAGAAATGTCTATTACAAAATAAAAAAAATGATAATTAAATTGGAGATTTTTTTTTCAAGGTTCTTATTCTGATGGAGGTTTGTTCATGTTCAAAGAGAGTTTTTCTTCCCACACTCTCCTCGTGCACCCTCAGGATGGGAGACTTGTTTTTTATTGGATTTGTATAAATTGGACCAATTTGGGAATTTGCAAACGTCTTTCATTTGATTGACGTCTATAAACTGAAGGCCTCTGATTGGCCGGCAGGGAGTGATGTCACTGGATGACCAATCATAAAGAATCAGGCATTTTTAAAAAGCCAGCAGCTGCAATCGTTTTATTTTATTATTTCTGTCGGGTCGGGTTTGTGTCGCATTCTGATGATGTCACAGAACTTTTTTTATTTTATTTTATTTATTTTAAATCATAGTCGAGAGTAAAGCTGAGTGGGCTCTAATGGGAGAGGGCTAACGGTCAAAATGGTGGAAAGGTTTGCTAGAAGCTTCCTGATCAAGTTCACAGAAGATTATAACAAAACTGTTTGTCATTTATGTTTTTATCAAATAATGTAATTTAAAGTGACTTCTAAGGACACAGAAGTGGTTATTAAGTGGAGGCTCCAGGTTTATTTAAGCAAAAGCGAACCTGTTTTTTCCCAGTGAGCACATATATAACTTCAACACTCTACTTTTTGTAGTCCATTATCAAATAGCATAATTCATTGTAATATTCCATCTAATTCTGGTTCGGAAAAGTGTGTTTGGCTCTACCGAACCTCAGTTTCTGGACCAATAGGGAGAGTTTAGAGCAATTAAAAGTTCACCTCGTTCTGCAGACTTGTGTAAAATTGCGGGTTTGGGTGCAGACCGATCCACACCAACGCGTGAGGAAGCGACGTGTGGACACATCGCTGCTGCTCTTCATCCTCCCAGCAGAGAGCTTCTGATGGAATCAAAGCAGCATCAATCTGGCCTTTGAAGTTGAGATGGAGAGATGAAAGGAGCGCTGACCTCTCCTCCCTCCGTCACCTCCTCCCTCTACTTTGCTCACATTCACTCTCCTCTTCCCTCATCACACCTGCAATTTTCCTCTCGGCCTGGACATCATCATCATTTTTCCTCCTACAATGAGGCCGGGCGGCTCCTCCCCTCCTGGGATAATGGAGGGGCCAGTAAATGAGGAGTGGGTCTTTATTCTGGGGGATAAACAGTAGAGCTGGACTTACCATATGGTTGACATGCTTTGGTATGAAGGCTAGTTTTTAACCTTAGAACTCGGAGTTTCTGACTCACTTTGAAGTGCTAAAAATATCAAATACACACACACACACACACAAATATATATATGTTGGACAAGCCTTGGTTAGAATACCTGTTGGTCAAAGTGTCTTTAGTTTTAGACTTTTTTATATTGTGCAAATAATCCTCTATTTTATTTATTCTGAAACCTGATGGCTCAAAGCTGCCCGTTTAGCAGCTACTTAGCATTATAGCTGTAAGCTATTTGTAGATGCTAGCAAACTACGCTTCATAAACGTTCAAACTTTAAATATACTGACCTCATGAGTAGTTTGAGACCTCCATCTTTATCAGAAACGTGCTGATAACGTGAGGCTAACACACAGCTAGCAGCAGTGTGGCAGCCAGAGTGAGGAGAGGTCCGATGGTGGTTCCCGCCTTTTTCAGGGGGCAGTCAAGTTGGAATGTTTGTCCCAGGGGTTGCTATGGTGATTCCCTCCTTTTTCAAGGATATAGTAAACTGTGCTTTTTTTGGGAGGTCTTATTTAGATTTTTAATAGAGGCTTTGTCCAAGTTCAGTAAAAACTGAGCTGTTAGCTTTAGCTGATGTTAACTAAATTTCTTTCAGGGAATTTTGCACTCTGATGTCTGCTTCAAGGAACTAGAACTTGGACATTTCTGGAGAATATATCACTTTTAAAGTGTAAAATCTGTTACAAATGTGACAGGGTGGACCAGGAAGTGGGAAGTTGGGGGGCGGAGCATAGCTTTTAAAAGCCAGAGGGAGCAAATCTGGGCCTTTCACTCCACCTGGGTGCAGAGGGCAACCGGCAGCAATCATACTTGAGCGGTTAAGCCAAATCTGTGTTTGGTGCGCAGACAAAGGTAAATGTATACTCTGTCTGTCATAAAAGCAGTGTGGCAAATAACGACCATATCCTTTTACATCCAACTAGTAGCTACAGTCATCAGTCATCACCTGCTGGCCTCTACAACTAAGAGAGTTCTTTTTGGAATGCTAACAAAGGTAACTTACTTAAGGTATTAATTTGAATAATAGTGATCGTCATATTGATTGTGGAATGTGTGTGCTTTTTAGTGATCTGGATGCTACTGAGTCGCCACCCACTGTTTTTTCCCCTTTTAAGTTTTAGGCTGTGTATTAATTGTTTGGGCCTGTATAGGATTTTCGGACCGTGTCAATTTGAATTGACCTGGGGTACCTTTGCATGTTTTGTTTGGTTTTTATTTGGGCTTTTGTTTGGCCATGCCATTTTGATTCTGTTTCCTAAGTTGCATATTTATTATTTAAACTACTCCAGGTCAGAAAAGTATATGCTGGTCCTGTTTTGAATGCAGCCCATCGATTAACCGTATTTTTAAGATTTCAGAACATCGAATAATGATGATTTTATATTTTTGTAAATAAACATTGGACTACTAATTACATCTCTTTATATTCTATTTTACACTTGGTCACACAAACCAAACACTAAATGTCTTCAAATCTATTTGGACCTAAAATGATGTTGACTGGATGACTTTCTTTGAATTTGTTAAATGTACGAGCATATCTGTAGTCATTTCCTGCCAGTTATGGAGCTCCACTGCTGGCTTTTTCACTCTTCTGCCAGATGTACTGAATTTAGTTTCAGTTTATTTTTAGTTTAGCTTCTCTGCTACCCAGTAAACATCCATGTTGTAGCAGCCCCAGATTCAGAGTTAAAATGTAAAGAAAACCAAGTTTTCTTTACATTTCTGCCAGGTGTACTGAATTTAGTTGATTTAGTTTCAGTTCATTTTCAGTTGTTTTTAGATTAGCTTCTCCATGTTGTAGCAGCCCCAGATTCGGAGTTAAAATGCAAAGAAAATTATGATCTGTGCAGTGGCTCTTTCTGTTTATGTATTCATTTAATTTCTCCATCACTGGATCGGGCTGAGTGCTGAGTGGAGCTCGCTCACGCTCTCAGGCTGTGTGTTTTAGCCCTGTTAGCGTGCTAGCAGCGCCTTGTGTGGGTGGGACCTGTGTGGGCTGCAGGGCAGCGTCTCATTGGCTGCCGGGAGGCGTGCTTTTTGAGTGGCGGCTCTCTAATGAGAGCCCGTGGGAACTGGACTGCGGACCTGTGCTCTGACTCGGCTTCAGGCGGGAAGGCCTTCATCTCCCATCATGCCCCCCGAACACCTCCACCAGCTGTGGCTCATGCTGCCTTTAAGACATCAGGGAGGGAAGGTATAAGCTGGTTCTATCGAAGTTAAACACTTCTCAGCCTATTATTAACACTAGAAAAAACAACAATGGGTTCAGCTTTTGCACAGTAAACACAACAGGCTGTTTGACCCGTTCTGGATGGCAAACAGATTAAAACATCCAGTTTGGCTCGGTTTCTACACAGTAAATGCTACAAACGAGGCTCCTAAAAGGCTAAGTAAAGAAAACACAAATCAATATTGGAATGAAACAGGTTCCAAACCCAGTTAGAGGTTAAATTGGCCTCTTTTTTGGATTTACAGTTTAAATTCTTGGATTAGAGAATGAAATAACTTCATGAGAATCACAGTGGGACTATAACACAATGGAGGGGCTCACTGGGCTTTGAGGAGCAGCAGTGTGAGCCTCTGATCACAGCCAGGGGAACATGTGTGCTTTCAGCTGTCTGATTTGTTTTTTCCAGTCGGTAGGAGGTCTTTAGGAGGTTTTTATGAGGTCTGTTGGTCTGTTAGGAGGTTGTTAGGAGGTCTTTAGAAGGTTTTAGGAGATCTGTTAGGACGTTGTTGAGAGGTTTTTGGGAAGTCTCTTAGAAGGTCTATAAGTAGTCTGTTTTTTAGAAGGTCTTTAGGAGGTTATTATGAGGTCTGTTAGAACCTCTTTGAGAGGTTCTTAGGAGGTCTGTTAGGGGGTCTGTTAAAAGGTCTGGTCTTTAGGAGGTTTTAAAAGATCTGTTAGGAGGTGTTTGAGAGGTTTTTAGGAGGTCTGTTGGGAGGCTGTTAGGTGGTTTTTAGGAGGTCTGTTAGGAGGTCTTTAAGAGGGTTTTAGGGGGTCTGATAGGAGGTTTTTAGGAAGTCTGCTAGGAGGTTCAGGAGGTCTTTAAGAGGTCTGTTAGGAGGTCTTTAAGAGGTCTTTAGGAGGTCTGTTAGGAGGTCTTTGAGAGGTCTTTCAGAGCCACAGATTTGCGGGTTCTGGTCCAGGAGCTGAAGTCTGGCTGTTCATCCTGATCCTTCCTGTGTCCACAGCAGTCTCGGAGGACCAGAGCTGGAGGTCTCTGATCCAAATGGTCGATAAGAATGTTGTGATAAAAGATCTCCCAGCGCATGAAGGCATGAAGACAGAACATTTAGATTTTCTGAGAACATTTATGCTCCCTGTTCCCTCTTTCCCTGATATTCACACTTTTAAGGAGAAGAATTTGAACTGTTGTGATCTGTTATCGTCCGTCAGAGTGACTAAAACACTAAATGTAGTCTATCGGAATAATTACAAATAATAATTAATGGTAATCATTCCTCTGATGGCGGCTGACCTGGACGTTGCCGTGGAAACCGCAACGCACAAACACAACTGGGGTGGATGTTAAGTAGCTCGGTGTGTTTATTTCCTCTGAGACGGGCGGCGGGTTTGAGCATTAATGTGTTAGCATTAATTAGGGGGGACATAATGCACACACTGAGTGTTCGGGGGTCCGTTGGAGGGCTTCATTGTGCGTCTGTTGTGCGCTGAATGGGGAGCCAGCTAATATTTTTTCATCCTCATTACCATGCCAGCATCTCGCACACCTGGAATCAAAGCCCTTTAATGGAGGTGAAGTGAGATAGAAGTGATGTTAAGAGGGTTTTCTGTCCTGCTTTGTGCTTCTCTGGCTACTTTCTGTTGGTGAAATAACGATTATGTAGGAGTGCATCAGCCAATCCAACAACCAGAAGCAGACAACGGCTAATAAAGAAGTCCTTCCATTTGTTTGCTTCTCATTTATTAGAAACACAACAGGTCTGCATTATTAACCTAATGTCACAACTATTGAGCTTTTAATTGTTGATCAATGGAGTATTTGCGTAAGAAATTCTTTTGGAGCTAAATTTTAAAGATAATGAAACACTTTTTTGGGGTTATTTATCATTAAAACACAGTCAATTTAAATATGTAAAGAAATAAACAGACTCTAAGTTTGATCTACAGAAGAGTCCAAATATCAGCTAAAAATCCAAGTTTCATGGAGGTACGACCAAGATTCCCTGAAAAAAAATCCCCCCAAAAAATCCCAAAGGAATCGTGCCTTACCTTTGCTTTCTTGCTTTCTCTAATGAAAACACATTTAGGGAACAACAGCTCTGATATTGTTAGTTTGCTGTAAAATCAGAATTTCCTGCTCGGTTCCAGATGGTTACAGAGACCAGTAACCCTGCCGTCTGATTGGTCGAGGCCATGTCAGCCTGATTCTATTGGAAGAAGTTATTCAAACCGGGGGTTAATAAGATGAGTCACATCTTGATTGGAGGTGTTTTCTTTTGATCAGAAGAAAAGGTGAACTCACCTCAAGGCTTGTTTGTTTTGCTAATAGTTTAATGAGAAGCGTCCAATCAAAGGGGGAGTTAGAGGTCACATGACAAGCAGCAGGAGGTGAAGCCCAATCAGTGATAGTGACCGCAGCCCCGCCCACTTCCACCTGATTGGCCGACCCCCCGGAGAGTTAATTAAGCCAGAGCCACTTCTCTCCCACATTAATTATTTGTGATTTGCATTCGAAAAGCTGCGCTCAGCCTCACAAACCCCCCGTGGCGGAAGTGATGCGTTGCCGCGGTTACCGTGTCTCATCATCACCTCCGGCGGCACACGGATCGACTTCGGGCGGATTTCAGGCGTCACAGGTGGAGTTTCTCACTGCTGCGTCAGTCAGAGAAGCTTCTGGAGGATTCAGGTGTTCTTCATGTTCCATCTGATGGAAACAGGGACGGAGCAAAGAGGAACCCGATGGTTTTTTAAAGAATCCGGTCGACATTCAAGGCTGGAAATAAGTTTAATTCCTGCATAGGTGTTATATTTTTCAGGTCTGAACTCTTATCTAAATAGGAAATTGACCTATTATTCCTATTTACTTCTCATGAAGAAGACAGTGTAAAATGATCCCATGAAGATCAATGAAGAAATGGTTTCAGATTAGGATTTTAAAATATTTATATCTTAGTTACAGTGTTTGTAGCCTCTTTATGCACAAAAAAAGTGTGATTATTTGTCAAAATCTATACTGAAGGATGAAGAAATTATAATTACATCAGTCCACATTCAGAAAACAGGATCTAAACTGATAGAAAAACCACAAAATTCATCTTCCTCTATAATTAATTTCATCCCATTTAAAGCCCATTTTTTATCCTCTCAGGCATGTTTTGATCATAATGATAAGAATAATAATCATCATCATATTAATCTTATTAATCAATAAAAAAAATCAATATCATGTTAACAAAACACTACATTAAATCATATAATCATGAACACGCAATGGATGTAATATTAAAAATGGTAATAACTTTATCAGTAGCATCGACCTTCATTCAACCTTCATTCAACCTTCATTTGACTTTTATTTGACCTTAATTCAAAAGGTGAGTTTTTAAAAAAAGCATTGTAGTGATAAAGAGTCCAAAAGCACTTTAAAAAATAGTTTTTTTAATGCCAAGCTTTATCAGTAGCATCGACCTTCATTTGACCTTCATTCAACCTTCAATTGACATTTATTTTACCTTAATTCACAAAGTGAGTTTTTAAAAAAGGTATCGTAGTGATAAAGAGTCCAAAAGCAATAAAAAAACTTTTTTTTAATGCCAAGCTTTATCAGTAGCATCGACCTTCATTTAACCTTCATTCAACCTTCATTTGACCTTCATTCAACCTTCAATTTACTTTTATTTGACCTTAATTCAAAAGGTGAGTTTTTCTAAAAAGGCATCGTAGTGATAAAGAGTCCAAAAGTAATAAAAACAATCTTTTTTTTTATGCCAACTTTGTATTTTGGAAATGCAAACAGAACTCTTGATTTCTTAATTTGTGTAATTAGCATAAAACTCTGAGCAGAAGTCGGGCTTCGCTGCGTTTCTGGGGCTGATTTGAGCTTTAAAGCGCGTCCACTCGCAGACTTCAGCCTTTTTTCTGGTCGGGTTTCTCTCTCCTTCTTGTCTTCTCCTCCGTTTGCGTCTCAGGTCAAGCGGCTAACGGGTTAATTAGCCGAGTGAAGAGTTGTGGAGAGGAAATGTCAGGCCGGCCAGCGTTTGGCTTCCTGGGTGGGAGGTGAAGGGGTGACGCTGGGTTTGCTGAAGCGGCTCCCTCTCAACAGCATTGCAAATGTCATCCTGGAGCCATTAGCCGGGCGGGGGGGGGGCATTCAAGTGGCTGAGAGACCCAGCAACCCCGGAGCTCCCCGCAGCCACCGGAGTTCATGCAAACCGGAGGAAATGCTGCCGGCTTACGCTTCAGGGGGATGTTACACCACCCAGATGGCCAGAAAAACCCCAAAAGAGGCAAATTTAAATGTAGAAATATGCATTACAGAGCTGCACCTTCACTTTGGGGCTTTTTAAAGGCAACATTTCTTCATTTCACCAAAAAAACAAACAGAAAATTCAACGAAAATGAATAAAAACTGAAGTTTTTAAAGGTCCCACCTGCAGAAAATTTGGAATCTGTGGAATAAACTCAGGGTCAAAGGTCAAACTGTTTATTTGTGATGGGTTTTTTTAGCTCCAGCCTGTTGAAATCTTGTCTTTTTCCCTCGGAAACGTTGAGGGATTTAGGATTTAGATCATTCAAGGAGAAAAAAGACCTCAAAATATAAACACTGATTATTTCTATTCCAACTTCCTGCATCCTATTCAAGCAAATAAAAGAGGGACATTTTAAGGGAAAAATATGCATTACACAGCTACACCTTCACTTTGGGGCTTTTTAGAGGGAACAATTCTTCATTTCACCAAAAAAACAAACAGAAAATTAAACGAAAATGAATAAAAACTGAAGCTTTTAAAGGTTTTAAAGGTCCCACGTGCAGAAACTGTGGAATCTGTGGAATAAATTTGGGGTCAAAGGTCAAACTTTTGCAGCATCTGTTTGACAGTGAGGTTTTTTTAGCTCCAGCCTGTTGAAATCTTGTCTTCTCTTTCAGAAATGTTGGCCGGCTAAGAATTAAAGTCACTCGAGGAGAAAAAAGACCTCCAAACACAAACACTGATTATTTCTAATTATTTCAAGCAAATAAAAGAGGGAAATTTAAAGCGAGAAAGATGCATTTCAGAGCTGGAGCTTCATTTTCTGCCTTCTAAATGCAACATTTCACCCAAACAAAACAGCAAAAGAAAAGAAATATGAATAAAAATACACATCGTCTTATTATGGCGTAGAAGCTGGTGTTTAGCTAACTCTGCTGAATCTTTCCTTTAAATCAGAGCTGCCTCTGAGGCCTCTTAATATGAGGAAAATGGATTTGCTATTGATATGCAACCACTGGCTGAAAGTCCTGTTTATTTCATTAAATGTTATTCATCCACCAACAACAGGTGGTCAAAGGGTTTTGTTAGAATTTTGCCCTCATGTTAAGGCCGCCGTCTTCCCCAAATGTCCTTGTAAACGTCTGGACCACCAGATTTCCCTCATTCAGGAGGTGAGCCGTCACTTTTGTCAAAGTGAGGAGCTAAAATTAGCTCATTATGGTTTGTGAAATCTCAATAATCGGCATCCTTGGCAAAGAAATAAGGCCCGGAACTCTCGTTTTTGCTCAGAAAAGCAACAAGAATAAAGAAAAACAACATAAAAAAACAAGTTCAAACGCAGTTTTCTGCAGAAACTGTGGATTCTGTGGAATCAACTCGGGGTCAAAGGTCAAACTTTGGCATCTTCTGTGTGTCAGTGGTGGCTCTTTTAGCTCCAGCCTGTTGAAATCTCGTCTTCTCGCTCAGAAACGTTGGCCCCGCTTAGGATTGAAGTCATTCCCGGCGAGCATAAGGAGAAAAAAGACCTCCAAACACAAACACTGATTATTTCCATTCCAACTTCCTGCTTCCTACTCAAGCAAATTTGGCAGCTGGCTGGTTGTTTTCTGAGTGTGATTACTCCTTTTAAGCAGGCGTCTAAAGCACACAAACCCTGAGCCCATAAAGAGCTAATGTTTACAATTAGATTATATTATTTCAAAACTCTGCTAATGCGCCATTGTAACAGCTTCTTTTCCCGCGGCTCATTAAAACCACACAATCCTCCACATTAGCCTCAATCAGCGCCCCGCGGCTGCCCGTGACGTCAGAGCCACCGCAGCGTGCTGATTGGTCCTTTTATCACACAGTAAAATACCCACTGGGTAACAGTGGGGTACATCCCCCCCCCCTGGGGGGGTATAACTGATAAAACCATCAATTCTGAATCGGCTATCGGTGATAATTCCATTAAAACTCGTCCAATTTTCATGCTTTTGTATTCCAAAGGAAGCAGTTTGAGGAAAATAGTGACGCTAAAAGGATTTATGCTCCTTTATGTGCCTTTTATCTTCATAAAAGCGCAAAAAACCCCAGTAAAACACACTTTCAGACTGAAAAAAGCAGCTTTTCTAACCTTCAGGGGTCCAAAGATCCGTCTCTGGGTGGTTCCCTCAAAGCTCCCACAGGCTTTGCATCACATTTTGCCCATTTTGGGAACAAAAGTGAAGCTTTTAGAGCCTCTAAACGTACAAATCTGTGGCTCTGGCTCCAGTTAGCAGCCATGTGGGCACAAAAGTGGAGAGAACCTGAGCAGACATCAACCTCCTCCTGTTGTGACAGGGTATAAATGATCATATATACATGTTTATATACAGTAAATAGGAGGATTTGAGGGGAAAACATGCCTGTTGCTTCCTTTAAATAAAGCGTCTGCTCATAGGAGCTTTTGCACATTTGTCAAGAATACTTTGAACTCCAATGTGATGTGATAATGTGGTGTCTGCATCTCCAAAGAGGATCATAATCCAGATGTTTTGGAGAGTTTATGGAACAGAAACAAGGCCAGAATAAGGCTGGTTTGTTGGCTAACTGCAGGGGGACGTGATACAAGTGTTTGGTTAGTGGAGATCTGTGTTTTTACCTTTTAGAAAACAGTTTAAATGGCACAAAATGTCTAAAAATGAATGCGATTCAAGGTGTGTTTGGGCACAAGCTGCCATCAATGGTGATTTTAAACGAAAACTTTTCGTTTTTTAAAACTTTATTCTGCTCTGAGCCCCTGGGCTTCTTATTCATGTCTGGAAAACGAACTTTAGATGCATTTGCACCAATTTAAACAACACATTATTCTCCTATTGGGCTGGAGAATAATGAGGGGACCTGAGAAAGATGCTATTAAATGTATTAATATGTGTATTATATATGAAAATGGCAGAATTATGAGTTTATTTGTGATTATGGAGTTTGCCTAATCCCCATTTTTAATAAAACGGAGCTGCAGGAAGTGATTAATGACGCTTTCTTTGCTTCGGTACCAGTTTAAGGGCCATTGAACAACTCCCCCCCACCCCCCTCTGCCCTTTGGAAGTGGAAAAAAAAGAAAAGTTCCCTGTTTTCTGGCCGTTTAAGGCCTGAGAGCAGGACTGTGGAGCTCTGGGCTCCAGGATCACCAGGATCAGGACCCCGTTCGGCCCCTGGAAGTGTCCCTGAGACCTCCAGCTCTGTTTCAGCTCCACGTTTTCCAGAGGGTGGTCTCCCTTATGAGCAGAGCCCGTTTTGGGCTGCGTGCTCCAGCCATTTGTCCCCCTTTCATGACCCAAACAGGTCTGGAACTGTCCCAGCTTTGGGGTTTTCCTTCGTTTCCTCGAGCTAAAAGCTCCGATTGCTACTTATCTACCTGACGTGTTCCCTGGGTTTGTTTTCCCGCCTCTTTTGGGGCTTCCTGTTAGCGTTCGTGGCTATGACATGCAGACCCCCCCCCCCCAGGGGATCAATACGCCCCGTCTGATCTCATCAATACTCGTCTGCTGTCCCCGGCTAATTGGTTTGGCCGGTTAGCAGCAGGTCCCAGATCACAGAGCAAACTGCCTCCTGGTGAGGGAGGATGTGAGCCCCGAGTGACCTTTGACCTTTCGGGGTTTCCGTCTGGACAGCCGGAGGGTTTCACTTTGACCTGGAGGTACTTTTCACCTTCGATTCACAGAGTTAAACGTCTTCCAGCTTAGATCTTCACGCGCGTTTCCAAAAATATGGAATTATTTAATTATCAGAACTTTTGTGGTAATTTTTCTGGCAACAAAAAATGTTG
This sequence comes from Menidia menidia, assembly GCA_907169785.1. Lineage (NCBI taxonomy): Eukaryota > Metazoa > Chordata > Actinopteri > Atheriniformes > Atherinopsidae > Menidia > Menidia menidia. Next base: position 20,913,241 of record CAJRST010036666.1, read on the forward strand.
TGAGTCTGTGAAATTGTGTGGATTAGGATAGTTCTTGTGTAATTCTGAAAGCCAGGAGTGCAAAGCGATGTGAAAAAAAACTCCTTTCTACAACAGCAGCGGAAATTTTGGCTAATTTTATGATAAAAAAAACTTAATAAATGTAAACATGAACAAAATACAGATTTTATTGCATAGAAAAAAGCTGATTTTTTTGGGGTGAATAATCTGATTTGTCTCTTTAGTTCATTGTTTATTTTTCCTCACACTTATCTATTTTGGCCTTTTATAAGATATATTTTTTATACTATATTACCTATATATATTTACAGTCAAATTCCAATATCTTTTTGTGTTTACCTTTAAATGTGATCAAGCTCATGTGCCTCAGCTACGTTTGCTTATTTACTCATTTTGTTAAATATTGTCCCTTTAAAAAACATAAAAGTCTCAGATGACACCAGAAAAAATCCCAGAGACATCATCTCTGACCAATCAGAGGCCGTCAGTCTGTAGACGTCACGTTTCCAGCTCCACTCGGCTCATTTTGAGTTTACCCCCAGTTTTCCCTTTCCAGGTGAAAAGTGGCAAAAAAAATGTTCTATTCCTGCAAATGTACAGTTTCTACCCTTCAGAGGTGATAAAAACCCGCCCATTTTACCTCCTCTCAGTAAAACATCTTTTAAAAAATGTGTTTATGTGTTAGAAACAATTCCACTAAGAGGAAAAAAACCAAAACGTTTGGTCACCGTTTCATTCTTTTTGCTTCATGAGCAGAAAAATAGACCTGAGAGGAGGCAGGAAACAGGAGGACAGAGCCAAGTTTAGCCTATAATAGTCATAATAAACAGAGAGGCTATTACAGAGTCAACAAAGGCTTAAAGGCCGACCTTTTGGAGTTAAGCGAGTTAAACTGAGACAAACAGAAACAGTTAAATGGCCTTTCCTGGTCTCTGGATATTCTGCTGGAGTTAAGGAGTAGTTTTAATTAAAAAACCAGGACAAACGAGAGCATTACAAATAAGTTGGCTACAAAAACTGATTCTCAAGAGAAAAAAAAAAAGTGGAAAGTTTTCTTATGTCTGATATTTGTAGCCATTATTTCTTATTTTCTGAATTTGTAGCCAAAGTAGTTGGCTACAAAAAATTATTTTCAAGGGAAAAAATATGTGGAAGGTTTTCTTATTTGTGATTTTCTGATATTTGTAGCCATTTGTAGCCATTATTTCTTATTTTCTGATATTTGTAGCCAAATAAGTTGGCTACAATCCTGATTCTCAAGAGAAAAAATATGTGGAAGGTTTTCTTATTTTTGATATATAACGATGAGTATGTGAACTATAGATGAGTTAGACACTGGATGTGAACATGGTGGAGTTAAAATGGGTCAAACAGCCCCGGTCCAGACCCTGCTCTGGACCCGCTGCTGTCTGGGGGGAAAGTTTTCATAATTGTTCCAACAAATGAGTCATTTGTGTGCTGAAATTACAAATCATCCAAGGAAGTGTTCGTTTAGAGCCCTTATATTTTTCGCACAGCTTTCCGCCGTGGCTTTGAATTGCTTCATTCATTCCTCCGCATTAATAATTCAACAATTCGCTTCAATAATTAATATCCTTATCGGCTCCTTTCCATTTGTCCCTGCCCCCCTGACACCTTCACTTTGAACCACTTGGATGGATGTGCTTTAACTTTGGAGAAACTCTGATTTGCAGCAATGCTCTCTGGGACTCGTAGTCGGAGCAAAGGCTGGACCTTTCCCTTCTTTCTCTCTTGTTTCAAACCACTGGAGCGGAATTTTTTTTAGCGCAGACTTTCTCTTTGTTTGATGATTAATGATGATTATCTGCAGAGCGCTGTGAGGTTATAATGAATCTTGTTGTTCTCCTGCCAGCATAATTAAGTTCATTTGCTAACTCCGGCCGCCCGTCTGTTTCCGGCTCGACTGCTGCTTCCTCAGGCCTGATTTCAACACTTTATTCTCCTCTTTTTAACCAGAAAAACACAAATTTCCTCTAATCGTTAACATGTAAAAGGTAAATCTCTCTTTTTTTTTCCTGCTGATGGACCTACGACACATTCAAAGCTTTGTTATATTTAATAATAGAAGAATATAAATTAATTTTTTTTATCTGTTACCAACCTGACAGACTGTGAAGATCCTTACTTTACAATTAAAAGCGTCAAATGTCTCTCAAACAAAGCAACAAAACACTTTCAAATCTTCATTCACTCAAGAAGGGAGAAAGTCTCTAATTAAATGCTTAGGGGAACCTTTTCCAAGAACATTTGAAGTTAACTCTGTGTAAACGTTTTAATCATTTAAGCTCAAATTGCTTTTTTATTTTGCAGATTAGTGAAAGAATCTCAGTCCTTTAGTCAGTGATTTATTTTTCATTACAAGTATCGGTCTAAAAATATCTGTAGAGCATGAAAAGCTTTCAGAATTACTTTAAAAAACAGAATTAAGAGTTTATTACTTTTTACATTTATTACTTTTAAAGATTTTTCCTTTCATTTATTAGATTATTGTGATTTATTACTAGTTTTTAAAATATTTTTTTAATCCCGGGGGATTTCTGTCCACGTTCAATACAAATGATCAGACGTAATAGACATTTCTTTATGTAAAAAAAAATCACAATTCTAATAACATTTTATATTTAGAAAATGTCACTTATAATAGAAACATACCGGAACTGAGTATAAAAGTTATTTAGTTGGGGAGCCACATGCAGGCTAACGATAGCTAGCAGTGCCAGTGATAACAACCTTAGGTTGGTTAGAAATGCTAGCGCTAGCTAAAACTAGCTAGATACTCCAGACTTTGGCTCTAAGTTTTAGTTATACAAGTATTACAAATGGAAATGCTTGTAATTTGTTGTACTAAAAAATTCAAATGTAAATGCTAAATTGACCAACATGGACTGTTAGCTGTGGAGCCAAATGGGTGCCAAATGTATGTAGCGATGCTAACGCTAGCTAGCAATGCTAACGTTATGTAGCAATATGGAGGAGTCAATGCTAGGTAGCAATGCTGCTATATGGATACAAAAAGTAACAGCTGAACAAATTAAATTGAATATTAGAGTTCAGACCTCGTTTTCTGCCCACATTTATTATTCGAAATGCCTGAGTGATGTGCTCATACAAAGTTAAATTCAGAATATTGACCTTATTTTACAAAGGAAATTACTCCGATTGTGTTTGTTGTAATTAAGTTAAATATTCTATCAATACTCCGCTAACAAAACAGCCCACTCAGTTTCCACATTTACACGAGCAGCTGTTACACAACGATCCCGGTGGAATAAAAATGCTTGGATTCATGTGGATTTTCCTGGGAAGTCGGACTCTTGTGGACACATTTAGCTGGTTTATAGCATTCAGACGTCTTTGGGTTTTGCAGAAGTCTGATGGGAGCAGAGAAACCCGGGAAGCATCGGTTTAAGAACGAGCAAAAGAGGCAAAACAAAGGAAAATAAACTTTCCCTTCAGCTGTGAACAAACTCCAGCAGCGTTATCAGAGTGAGAGCAGGAATACTGATGTCCCATTACAGCTGATGGGGGGGCGCACAGGCCGGGGGTTAATTTCTGAGCGGGATGCTGGGAAACGGAGGCGGCCACAGAGGTCCAAACTCTTCTGGAGCCCACAGACCAGTGGAGGCCGGCCCATAGGGGGCGCTGCCCTCCATAGAAGTGGAGAGGAAAAGTCCTAATATATCTATTTTAAAAGTATTATCAATGTCAGTTTGACTTAATAGTATGTGGCTACATGTAATGTGAATTATCAACCAAAAGAGCATTTCCACCCACAGAACGTAGCATTTCTCTTCTTGAGCTCATTCAAAGCACCCTGAGGTAAAGCCAAATAACCAATTGTATGGAGTTGCTATGGAAAATCAATAAATATTTGGCCAATCAGCATCGCCAAAATTAATGGCTACAGCCGGACTTTTTGCAGGAGTTGGTTCCAGCGTGAGTCAATGGGACAGCCAATGGGCTTTTTTATATGCATCTTGCACTACCGACAGTTTATTTATGTACAGTACCAATTGTTTACATAAACATTTGCAATACCGTACTTTAACTGTAAAATGCACTTTAATTCGGATATCTTATGTCCAAACTCTATTAATTCTCTTTATAGTAATAGCCACCTGTATATATATTCATAGTACATATTCACCTGTAAACTATTATATTCAGTCCATATCCAGCTGTAAATTTAGTTCACAATACTATCTATATATTATATTCATAGGACAAATCTATCTGTAAAATTCTGCTTAGAATAGTATTTATCTCTATATTTATTCAGTACCTGCTGCTATTGCATTTCCTTGTACCTGTGGAATGACAATAAAGTTGAATCTATGACACCCTGTTTCCGAAAAAGAAATCACATTTACACAAAAACAGAAAAAGGCAGAAAAACAAAGCCTGAAACAAAGAACTCCAAAAAATGACTGTAAAAAACACAGAAAACTATAATGCATTAAAGCAATTTCAACATGAAAAAAGACAAATAGGACAAAAAACTCAACAAAAGCAGGAAGCTTTTAATAAAAATTAAACCAGAGAATAAAAGGATGTGAAAAATACAGAAAATACACGAGAATGAAACTAAATATGAGAGAAAACACATCAAAAAGCACTTTTCAGACTCAGAAATGGTTTTGATGTCTGCGTTGTCTGAGTTTTGTTTGTTTTTAATCCTTTATTTGAAATCATTATGGGGCTTTTTGCGTCTCTGGCTTTTCAGTCATTATTTTGTGTCTCTTTGGGGTCAGCTTGAAATGTTTGTGTTGTTTTTGTGTTTGTTTTTCTGTGCTTTCGCCTTAAAACTTGATTGTCGTCCTTAATTTGTGTTTTTTCTTTCATAATTCTGAAGTTATGAGTCGGTTCCTTTTCTAAACTTTCTGTTTGTGGAGGTTTTTTTATCCCAAAGTGCGTGAAGTGGTTGTTATGTGCTCGGTTTACTCTCTTTTGCAGTTGTTCAGAAGTCTTTTGTGTTTTTGTGTTGCTTTGTTGTTGCGTTGGATGCACAAAACGTGAAGGTCTGTGTACACCCAAGTCCAAATAGATTTAATTTATCAGGACAAAACAGGAAAATACACAACTTTGAATGAGTCCCTTCCGTGTCCTCATTGTTTCTGCTGACTGAGAGCTTGAGAAGTCTTTTTTGTCGCTTATTTGTTTATATTTTGCACCTTTTTACATTGTTTAGTCTTGAAGTGAACTTTTCACTCAAATGCTTTGCTGAAATTTGTATATCTGACTGAATTATAAGTCTGTATTTGGTCACCCAACAGCCAGTGTCTGTCATTTGAAGCTTTTTTGTGGGTGAGGCGATTATTTAATATGAAAACGTATTCATCTCAGAGGGTGTTTTTGTTGTTGGACTAGAATAAAAACAGTCCATAAATGTATCCCCCCTTTAAAGTGCTGCTCCGGATTAAGTGTGTAAGCAGATAGCCTGAAACGGAGCTCTCATGAGCGGAGTCCTAATCCACATGTGTTGTCGGTAACATGAGGCCCGCTAAGCGGCTTTAGGGGCGGCCGCCTCCGTCCGCCGCACGCGGTACCGCACGCGGCAACGCGCGGCCGCCACCGCATCGCGTCCGCGAACATCCGCATTAGAGGTCCTCCACTCCTCCGCGGAGGAGGAGGAGGAGGAGGTGGAGGAGGAAAAGGAGGAAGAAGAGGCGAACCGGCCCGCTCACGTGCCGCGAGTCGCCTGTAGGTGGAGCTCAGAGCGCGAGAGACGCGCGAGCGAGCGAACGGACGAGCGGCGTCCGGGGCGCCGCATGCGGAAAGCGGAGCCGGTGGAGTGCGTGTGTGTGCGTGTGTGTGTGTGTGGGTGTGTATGTGTGTGGGGGGGCGCAGGTCCGAACCTGTGGCTCCCGAATCAGCGCCAAGTCCGCAAAGTTTTCCACTTTTCACGCGCTGGTGAGAAAGTTGAGCGCGAGCCGCGCGCGGCCGCGCGAGAGCAGGTGAAAAGTGTCTTTATGGAGAAATAAAAGCGTCT
>CAJRST010036666.1:20929708-20950131 GCA_907169785.1 Menidia menidia
CCGGCTGGTTTCTGTGGCTGCTCTCACTCCTGCAGCAGGAGGCGGTCGCTGCAGATGCCCAGAGCTCAGTCCAGCCTGGAGCGGCTTTATCAGAAGCCTGTGGATGTTTAACCGGCCGGGTGGACCAACACGGAGGTCAGTAGTCCAGTTTGTCACGTACAGCCGGATTTCCTGGAGCTTTTTACTGGCTTTTATAGCCTTTCTGTAATAAATTACCTTCTCTGTGAGGAGACAGCCTCTTTGGAAAGGCTTATTTTACTCTTAACGGACATTTTGCAAACCAGAATGGTTCATTTTAAAATATCACTCCTGCTATAAACATGGATACTGTTTGTGTTTTGTCTTCATTGATACAGAAACAATCCTCTGATAATGTGATTTTAATGTTCTGGATCTTGAGAGAAATCTTCACCCGTACATTTTGCAAACTAGGTTCCGGGAAACTTTCGTTTCTCCTTCATGACGGATTGTTTGATTTTTAATCTCTTTGCTGAATATTTTAGCTTTTAACTGTTTACTTCTTGTAGAAACATCCTCATTGATTAAACTGTAAAAGTGAACTCCTGTTTTGTGTGCAGAGAGGAAGCTTTTACCACGTATTTTGCAAACGAACACAGACTTTTGTTGCATGCAGAATTAATTGGACTTTGACATATAAATACATGCCAACATTCAAATAGTTTCATATTGATAAATCCTGCGTATTATTTTATTTTACAGCACCTTTTGCAGATTGTGTAGGAGTTTCGTGTCCTTGGCGTTCTGAGTTCATAGAATTTAACCTCATAGTATAATGCTGATAATTTCTAATGTTTTATTCTCAGAAAACCTCTTTTATTCATTATGTAAAACTTGTACCGTATATTTTACAAAACTACATTGATTTCAGTTCCGTAGTGGGTGCCGGATTTTTTCCTTTTTGTTACATTTTAAGGATGCACACACATTTAGGTTGTTCTATGTTTTTATGAACAACTTAACTAAAGCTCATTCTTTTACTATGAATTTAGCCAGTTATCAAACGAGTATTTCTCTCTAAAATAAATTATTCATATTCGAAATCAATATTAAAAAAGCAGCAGTTTTCCAGCTTCACTGCTGCTGAATTGACACATTAAGGATTGGTCTTAGAAAGCTCTTGTTTCTAATCTTTGAAGAGATTTAAAAAGTGACGTAATGGAAGAAATTGTGGCTGTTCTATTATTCAAATACAAACAAATCATGAAGTATTTGATGTTCTCAGCCTCCGAGATTCCATCGCAGGAAAGATTAGTTTTTTGTGGGGTGTCAAGAAGTGGCTTTTAGTGCGTCACCTTGTTATTTAGCATTATTTGACGTACCGTGAGGATTTGGGGTCAAATCTGAGAGGACAGGAGGAAAAGAGGATCCAGGAAGCAGCAGCTCATTCAAACGTTGGAGTCCTGAAATGTTGTGGAGTCACAGGTGGGACATTGACATGGAGATCGGCCACCGGTGGGGGGGGTACCGGGGCCGTTGGGCTGCTTTGTCATGCAGAGATGTGGGACAGGCCCACTGTCCCTGCCCCTGTTTCTTCTTTTGTCCGTCTCCTCTGCGGCAGACGCGGCGGCTGCTGCTTTTACAGATGGAAATGTCCCGGTCAGCTGGCCGGACCAAACCGGGCAGACCAGAAACTCTCTGAGCACCAGAGCTCAGACTTTAGTTCAGTTCACGGGGACTTTGGCTCCGCATGAACTGTTAGCAAAGCCCTTAACTAGGTTAATCTGTTTAGCTTAGCTAAGCGTTTCGGCTAAGCTAGCAGTCGCTGTTTACCCTTAAAGCGTCCAGGAGCAGAAGACGTTTTCTCATATTTCCCCCTCAGTTAAGGCGCTGCTTTTGATGTGTTTTTTTAGTTTAAAATGCAGGATTCACACTTCAGCCTATAATCAGACTTTTAAAAAAAATTTTTTTAAACATTTTGCACTTTTTCGTGTCATCTAAGTGTGTTATAAAAAGCATTTTCCTTTTCTCCTCACCTCCATCATCACCTAAAATCACCATTTTAAGCCTTAATTCTGATTGGAGCTGTTAGTTTAGCTGTTAGTTGACATCTTTCCCTCGTTTTGTCGGCGGCAGCTGCTGGTCAGTGGCAGTAAAGTACACAGATCTAACTAAAGGGGACCCAGAGGGGACCCGGCGGGGCTTTTTCAGGCCCCCACAGCAGCTGACCGCTGAGAAAGTTTCAGTGTGTGGGAACGAGGACGAGCCGGACGATCTCTGCCCCCCCGCCGGCCCCCGGAGGACCGGCCACGCTCGCACATGTGAACATGCTTACATGAGAGTGGCTGCTCATCAGCAAACAGGAACTCTGCTCCTCTGATTTTTTCCCTTCACATTTTGACCCCGAGTGGGCTTTTTTCTGTTGCTTTTTTCCCATCCAGCGGTTCTCACGACCCGGCTTCTTTCTGTTTTTAGCCGGAGAGAGAAACTTACCTGAGGCGTCTGGATGCTCCAACCAAACCCGCCCGAGTTTGTTTGTGTGGAAAAAGAGGAGCAAAGTTGGAGAAAGCAGCCCGTTTCTATTTATATCAGCGGGATGCTTCTATGCAGCTATGCAGACTCTTTTATTTCAGTTTATTCTGCTTTTATATGGAGGTTTCCAACAGCTCAATGTGGATTAAACAAGTTATTTTAGTCTCTAATCAGCCTTTTTTTTTACTCATCAATGTATCGTGGCCTCTAAAGTCACCAAACTGTCACAAAATGAATGATTCAATAGCAAAATGGCACCTTTTAGTCTTTATTTAATCAACAGATATCAACCTGTTGGTGTTATTGTCTCTGAATTAAATTGACTCGTTTTCTATAGAACAGACAAATTAACAATTATGGAGCATCACAGAGGATTAAAATGTTTGTTGGACCTTTAACACAAACTGGAGCTTTGCAGTTACACATGGTAACTTTCGGTGCTAAAATGACAAATTTCAGAGGAATCCAAGCTGTCTTTTTTAAATAAATGGATCAATTACAGATTGTGCTCACAGGCAAATGAGTTTGTTTAAGAGTTCGATGTAGTTTAAGACAAACCGAAGCTCAAACGTGGCCCTAAGGACCCTTGAGGGCTAAATTTAGAGCAGATGTCTTCTAAACAAACAACTCAGACCGATGTGCATGTGGAGGAGTAAAGCAAGACAGAAACATCTGATATCCGAGTCTCTGATTGGTCCATTTCCCTCATGCTAGCTGCTAGCTTAAACCATGAGGTCCCGGTTAAACTCCAGGAAAGGAGCCACCATCCAAGCATCCATTGCTTCACATTCAGGGCAAATCAGCTTTTGAGATGAGTTTCTGTGCACGTGCGCGCGCACGGCTCCGGCCGGTGTTGCGTTCGCAGACCGGCCGGTCGGTGGGAAAAGTGGAGCTCCGTCTCCACGGTGACGTGTGAAAAGCCGGGGGGTCAGAGGTCGGCGGTCTGCTGGCATTCTGCTGCTCGGGAGGAGAAAAATGTGAGAAAGGAAGCGTGCACGCTCACACAAAAGGCCCCCCCGTGCACGGTTACACACATTTACAGTCTTGTGTTTGTGTGTCCCGGCGGGGGGGCCGACGGCCTCAAACATTTGCTGCCTTTAGCATCCCAGTTGCTGTTTTTCTCCGTTTTATGAGCGTTTAGCTGCACAGCTGTTCGGCCTTTTTCCACCTTGTCCGTGTCTTCTTCTCTGGTTTAGAAACTCACCAAAACTGCGCCAGTTTTTAGGGTTTTTTCGTGTTTAGTGGGCTAAGTTACACGCTGAGTTTGTGGCTCGGAGTCAAAGAGAAACAAACGCAAAGGCAGCTGGAAGCTGGAAGCGGGGAGAAGGAAGTTAACCAGAAACAGATGCTCCTTGTTGGCAATTGTTGCCACAACAGCAGATGTGACTCATTTGTTTATAGTTGTGTTGACAAATCTGATTTCCATCAAAGCGAAGAAGCGTTGTGATGTTTTAATCCTGGTTTGATGGGCAGGGGCGGAGCCCAGGGGTGGCCAGAGGCGGGGGCACAGCTGGCTCCACACCTGGAAATTAAATCAGGCATAATATGTAAACAGATATACAGAATTGTTTTGCGAAATATAAAAGAAAAATAACCAAATGAAAGGATTAAAGAAGGATTTCCCAACCCACGGGGTTAAAAACAAGCAGGCGTAACTTAAAAACAAATAAAAATGAACACGAATAATTATATTTACATTGAATTAAGGTTGAACCGTTAACTGATGAGTGTGAATTAAATCAAATTAAAGATAGATGTCTTTCACTGGATGCATTAGAGGCAAAAACAGCTAAAAAAAAAGCATAAAACCAGCTAAAATTCTCAGATAAACTCACAAATGACTAAAACCTCTGCTTTGAGTAGTTTTAAATTAATTAAACGCTCATTTGGGGCTTAATAAATCAGAATAACGCAACATATTTGACAGGAAAAAACAAAATCTGATGTCAGTTTTGTCCGATATCTTTCCTATTGAAAGGACATCTTAAAAAACCTTGTCAGACGTCATTTCCCCTTCAAAAAGAGAAAGAAAATCACTGTTGCAAACTCCATTTGGGGAGTTAGCTTTCCTCTGCAGAAGCTTGAGGAAATCTCCCTCCACAGAAGGCGTCTGGTGGCTTTGGCTGTGTTATCTGTGAGCGGGGAGTGTGCCGCCGCCTGCGTCGGGCTTGTTATTGTGCTCATATGTGGGCAAAAAAACAAAAAAAACAAAGCTCGGAGGTTCGCTTCCTTTCATGTGGCAGAGCGGCTTCACACAGGCCGTCTTCGCTCCGTCTCAATCACTCTGCTAGAGAGCTAATGGGCTCAGGAAGTATAAGCTTTCACTCCCACACACAGAGAGACACAACCTGCTGCGGGGAGAGAGCAGGGCAGCACAAAACGCTCCCAAATCAAGGACGTTAGGCGGCCGGAGGGGGGGAATAACCAGATAAAGCACAATCATCTGCGTGCAGAAGAAAGAGCTCCATTCAGGAGCACCAGGTGAAAAGTCACTTTGAGGAGTAAAAGCTTCACGTTTAAAGGCGGAAATGGCTTTTCTGCTGGGAGTTTCAGGTCAGAGAGAGCAGGTCAGTCCAGTAAGAAGCCTTTAAAATACACAGCCCTCGTCTTTAGTGGCATAAATAGGCCAAAATATTACAAGTGGCCCCAAAAGATTTGGTCCTTTACCTCTTAAAACCACAGGTAACACACACACACACTGTTGTTTCTTCCTCCTGGAACAGGAGTCAGGCTGTCTTTAAGAATATAACCATCAATTCAGGTGTCCTCATCCTCTGAATATTAAAGTAAAACGACGAGGAAGTGAATGGAATTAATGAGATTGGCTCACACAGTCGGGTGGATCCAGGTGAAATAGAGGAAAATGATTAAAGTTGTGCAATCAGAGAAGAGGTTTGGTTAAAATCCCCCCCAGAGGGAGGATTTGGAGTCTGAAAGTCGCTTCTTTTCTGTTGTTTTTTTGTTGATAAAAGGCCAAAAACATGAACAAATATCAGAACTCTGAATGGTTTTGTTCTTGTTTGTGTTCCTGAATTCAGATTAAAGGCAAAAACTAATGAAAAACATGCGGGAAAAGTGTTAAAAACATAAGATGATGTTGAATTCAAAATCCTGAACATTTTCCCACAAACAGTAAATCTTTATCCTTTTCCTAATACATGCGTCCAAAGAAAAACTTGGTCCTTAAAGGATTAAAGTCCTGAGAAGGTTAAACTTGCTCGGTATTCAGACAAAATGTGTAATCTGGTTTTATTTTGTTTGTGAGGGTGTCTGACCCTGAGAAGGAGAAAATATAGAAGGTTAGAAACAAAAAAAAAACTAATTCTTACTGTGCAAATACATTAATATTGACTACACTTTCGCTGCTATTATTACTGTGGATGAGTTTGGTGATACCACTTAAATTAATTGGATTAGATGATGTAACACGTTAAGTCACAGTTGCATATTTTAGCTTTAAAAAACAAAGAAAAGCTTAAGGAAGTTTTCACAAATGCACCAGAAATGGAGAAAGCTGGGCCTCCGGCTAGCGTTTCCCAGCATTTCAGGCTTCAGATTACTCAGCAGAGGAGCCGGTCTGTTTTAGTCTGGAGAAACCATGACTCGGCAGAGGAGCCGATCAGTTAGTCTTTTCCACTCACTTTTCGTCGTTTACCTGCTAAAAACCACTAAAATCCCGAAAACTCATAACCCCAACCAGTGAAAAAGTTTGTTTAAAAAAAACTTAACCCTAATTCTTTAGTTCCACCTACAGTATATTAACCTGACTACATTTTTATTCATTGTTTTGCTGCTTGTTGCATTTATTTTGGTTGTTTTGCTGCTACTTTTACTTATTTTTAGTTGTTTTGCTGCCTTTTCCACTTCCTTTTTGGTTGTTTTTCTGCTTTTTCTACTTATTTTTCACTGTTTTACTGCTTCTTCCACTTATTTTTGGTCCTTTAGCTGCTAACGACCACTAAAATCCCGAAAACTCGAAACCCGAACACGTAAAAAAGAGGCCAAATGTCTTCTAGAAAACTTCCATCTGCCTGAACTGAAATTTTAAAGCTTGTTTCTTGTTTTCTCCCCCTTCCAGAGCCGTGTCTTTTGGTGGAAACATGCATCCGAGGTGGGGATTCTTGCTGTTCCTGGCCGCCGTGTCGGTGGGCGTGGGCGTTGCCGCGCCGACGGGGATCCTGTACCGGGTCCCCGAGGAGCAGCCTCCCGGCACGCTGATCGGCAGCCTGGCGTCGGACCAGGGCCTCCCCGACACGGGGCACCTGTACAAGCTGGAGGTGGGCTCGCCCTACCTGAGGGTGGACGGTAAGACGGGCGACATCTACACCACCGACATCTCCCTCGACCGCGAGACGCTCAAGGAGTGCCGCAACCTCTTCGAAGACGAGCAGTGCCTCATGGAGTTCGAGGTGTCCATCACCGACATGGTCAAAGGCATCGGCATGGGCCCCAGGCTCATCGAGGGCCTCATCGAGGTCCTGGACATCAACGACAACACGCCCCAGTTCTCCTCGCCCATCCTCAGCCTGTCCATCCCGGAGAACACGCACATCGGCGCCCTGTTCTCCATCCCCATGGCGAGCGACCGGGACTCCGGCGCCAACGGCGTGGCGGAGTACTCGCTGACCACCGGGCCGGACGCCGACATGCTCTTCAGCCTGCAGGTGGCCGTGGACTCGGACGAGAAGCTGCCCCAGCTGGTGGTGATGGGCAACCTGGACCGCGAGAAGAAGGACTCCTACGACATGAACATCCGCGTGGTGGACGGCGGGAACCCGCCCCGGGCCAGCAGCGCCCTGCTCAGGGTCACCGTCACCGACCAGAACGACAACGCGCCCAAGTTCGAGAGGAGCCTGTACGAGGCCGAGCTGCTGGAGAACAGCCCGCTGGGCCACTCCGTGCTGCAGGTCAGTAGCCAGGACAACCCCTGAACTTTGACCCCAAGTCAGTACCCCGAATACTGACCCTAAAGCATCTTAAATCATGATGCTAAATCGTGAACCTAAGAATCAACCCTTAATCATGAACCTAAATCATGATGCTAAATTATGAACCTAAGTCGTGAACCTAAGTATTGACCCTTGATCATGAACATAATATCACAAAGCTACGTCATGATGCTAAATCATGACCATTAATCATGAACCTAAGTCATGAACCTAAGTATTGACCATAAATCATGAGCATAAGTCATCAACCAAAGTCATGAACCTAAATCATGAGAGAACAGCCCGCTGGGCCACTCCGTGCTGCAGGTCAGTAGAGCCCTCGGTGACCCCTGAACCTTGACCCCAAGTCAGTACCCTGAATAGTGACCCTAAAGCAAGAGCCGTAGATCTTAAGTAATGATGCTAAGTCATGATCTTAAGTCATGACCCCCAAGTTATTACCCCAAAGACTGAGCCTAAGTTATGAATAAATAAGTCATGATGAATTCATTGACCTAAATCATGAACCTAAATCATGAACCAAATTCATGACCATAAATCATTAACCTAATTCGGGACTATAAATCATGATCCTAAGTGTTGACCATCAATCATGAACCCAAATCATGATCCTTAGTATTGACCATTAATCATTAACCTACGTATTGACCATCAATCATGAACCTAATTCATGACCATAAATCATGAACCTAAATCATGACCATAAATCATGAACATAATTCATGAGCCTAAATCATGAACCCAAGTCATAAACCTAAATCGGGACCATAATGCCCTAAACCTACTCAACAGCACGGTTTATTTAGCTTTCCTTTACAAATGAGATTACGAAGAAAACTTCCGATTGTTGCCGATTTCCCCCGTCTGTCATCACAGAAATGATTGGATAAAAAATGGCACCACTTTTAGTGAAATCCCTCTCCGGCCAATCAGGAGCCTGCAGGTTTCAGCTCCAATCCGCTAACTGGGAAAACTGTTGGAAAACCCTAAAAACTGATCGCCTCATTCCCAAAAATGCTGCCCTGCTGGGTTGTAAGCAGGTTAACAGAACTTAGAATTAAGTAACTAATTTTGTCTCTGTTTTTTGAAGGTTCAAATGTGCAATTTTAATCGTTTAATCACTCGATCTGTTGCTTTTTTTGAAAGCTGGATATTGAAAGTATAACTTAATTGGGGTTAAATGTCCAATACATTAGAAACATGTTCGTAGCAACATTTCTGATTCCCTTTGAGGTTTGTTTTGATGTAAAATTGAAATATTTTCTAAAGGATGTCCAGGAATTCTGCAAAAGCAAACAGCATCTCCTTTTAGCCGGGTCATTAATATTAAACCGCCCTTCCTGTTGTCCGATGATACAAATATGGGAGCTCACAGTTCAGCCGGGCTTCACGGTCCAGATCAATGGCTCAGAAAATTAGGTTAAATGGCTCCCGTCCTCTGGGACTCCATTGTTAAAGCTGCACTACAACTGATGGACAGGACAATTAAAGTGGAGCCAGAGGTGTATGACGGGCCAGATCTGCTGCCTGGAACGGGAAGCAGGATGTTTAAGACTCTGAGTCACTTTTGGGGAAATCAGAGAAGAACAAGCCTCCAGGGGTAAAGATTTCCTCTCACAAACAGCTTTACACGTCACATTTTCAGCTCTAATCCGCTGACTGGGAGCTGCTGCCTGTTGGAAAACCCTAAAAACCGATCGCCTCATTCCCAAAAATGCTGGGTTGTTAGCAGGTTACACACAAACTCCAGACGTTTAAAGGACCCATCTAGCTGCTTATTGACACAGAAAAGCATTCACTCATTACAGAACTAAGAATTAAGGGACTAAAACAAACCAAAGCAGCTCCTCCAGGATTCGGTTTCTGCTTTTTGAGCTTCAAATGTGCAATTTTAGTCGTTTAATCACTCGATCTGGGTTTTTTTGGGAAATATGGATACTGAAAGTCAAAGTTAAAGTCAGATTTTTTGTCAGTTCTGTAATACATAGTAAGAATCTAAGGTTTGTACTCTCATGCTCACAGACAACACAGTAAAAATTAGAAATAAAAGTCTCAATATAAGAAAAATTAAAGAGCATAAGTAGAAACTATCAAACAAATGGCAAACCAGTCAACTCTAAGTATAAATATAATAAAAAATAAAAGATTTTGATAGAGTTTTTTTTAGTAAAAAGCTTAGAATAAAAGGCAGTGGTGAGCTAATCGCACTGGTCCTGATCCAGGATGAGAGTTTTCTCTGTTAGCAAACATCTGAGGGGAACCTTTGGCCCCGATTAGTCTGGAAGCTGCAGGATGGCTGCACACATTACTTAAAGTATAACTTAAGCTATGCTAAAGTAGTAACTAAACAAAGTAGAAACTAAAGTAGAAACTAAAACTAATGTAAACTAAATTAGTAGGAACTTAAGTTATAATAAAGTCTAACTTAATTGGGAGCTTCATAATTCTATTTTCTTCCCTTTTTTTTTTAAGTAAAAAGTTTATTATTACTACTTAAAGTATAACTTGAAGTATACAGTACTAGAGTATAAATTAAGCTAAGTATAAACTAAAATATAAACTAAACTAATACAAACTAAACGTAGTATAACTATATAAAGTTAAACTAAACTGAAGTCTAACTTAACTGAGTTCTTCAGAATTGTATGCATGTTCCCTTTTGTATTTTAGTAAAAATTGTATTATTGCTACTTAAAGTATAACTTAAAGTATGCTAAAGTAGTAACTGAACTAATTATAATGTAAAGTATAAACTAAACTAATATAAACTACACTTAGTAGAACTTAAGTTATGATAAACTAAAGTCTAACTTAACCTACTTCTTCATAATTCTATGGGTTTTCCCTTTATTTTTGGGGTAAAAAGCCTATTATTATGACTTAAAGTATAACTTGAAGTGTATTAAAGTATATATACTTACATATGCATATACTAAACTAGTTATAACCTCAAACTAATCTAAACTAAACGCCCGGTTGCCCCCCCCCCCCTCCCTGCTGCTGCTCTCCGTGCATGACTCCGTCTGAGTGGGTCAGGGGATTATCCAGGGGGCTTATGGGAGTTCACAGGCCCAGCGGATCCACTCTGAGACGCCTCCGGGTCAGCGGGGGGGCGGCTGACGCCCCTGACCTGCTTACACCGTCCAATGGCGGCTCGGGCTGGCACAGGCCCGGCGTTTGACTCCCTCTTTACTGCTGCGATCTGCATATCTTAACCTATTTTCTCCTTCCAGTCACCCAATTTCTCACTTCTCCATCCATGCACAGCCCCCGAAAAACATCCACGCATCTGCCTCCTCTCAACAATTCATGCGTTAAAGCACAAAACGCTGCCACCTGGCTCGGTCAGAGAACTCTTAAATAAGGAAGGTTTGATCTCAGGACTATTTTAAAGTGTTTAAATAAAGCTTATAATGGTTAAAGCTCCCCCCGGACTGACAAGCCCACCATTTCTTGCCCTTTAACGCTTATTCGAGCATCCTTTTTTGCCTAATTTAAGCATAAAAAGCTGCTTTCTGGGGGTTTTCGGGTTATGCTGTTTGGTTAAAGTCGTTCTTCCACCCGATTGGTTGGCAGGAATCGCTGAAATGTCAAATTAAAACCAGGAGAAAAGCCGGAAACGGCCCCTCGTCCCGACTGCTCTGGGTCCTCTTTACATCTGCTGACTGATCTTATTACATACCAGAGCATATTTGAGATTATTGAGGGAGATCCCTCCTAAATGACTAATCACTAAATTCCCTATTCAAGACTCTTAAAAAGGAGAATCGGCTCGACGGCGCACTGATTAATCATTTAAAAGAGGCAGCCCGAATACTGTGAAGTCCTCTCTGATCTCCCGTGTAATTGTGATGTCATTTAGCCAACAATAAACCTCGACGTGATGTAAACTACGATGGATTATCTGCACGCTGCTTTTCAAACAGGCTCCTAACGGCTCCCAAACTCGTCAGAAAAAGGATTCGGTTTCAAATATCGCACGGTATCGTCTTGGTTTTGATCGTCTGAAACCTGCGCGGCGGGGTGGGTTTCTGTTTGAACGCGGCCGGGCTGGTGGGTAATTGTTAACCTGGAGATAAGGGGTGTTTATTCTGGCGGTGTGCTTGCTCGGAGTGGCCTTGGAGAGCGGCCAGAGCAGCTCCGGCCTCATCTCAGTGGCCCATGCTCCGGCTGCTCAATACACAATCCTCACAGGCTGTCAATAATTCACCGCTGTTTGGTGATAGCTGCTGCCCAAAGCCAAAGGCCCCGGGAAGGAAATCAATGCGCGGGGGGAATTATAATTTCACTTTCATGCTTTCCTTAACCTTAACCCTTCGGTCTTGGATCAGCAGCTCCCAGGGTCAGCCGGGGGTGGTGGGGGGGGGGCGCTCACAGTCGATGGGACCGCAGTAAACCAGATAATTATGTGGCAGCATGAACCGCAGTCTGGGCTGCAAAGCTAATCTTCACTGTCCCAGATTTCCCACGTTGTAACATATATTTAAAGAATAGCAAGTAAAGGGTTTCTAAAACATATTATACCATGTTTTTTATCCAAAATGTTCAATGATTTCAGCACAAAAATGTTGTTTAGTTGAGTTTCGTTTGATTAATCCTCACAAATTAAGTTAGCTTAGTTTGGCACAAATCTAGTTTAGCTAACCCATCTCTATCTTGTTTAAAGAGAACTAAAAAATGAGTTGTCTTAGCTTCATAACTAAAAGAAATAGTTATCATAGCCTTAGATTTGCATAGCTAACTTTGCTCTGTGTAAAACTAGATCTAGTCAGAGGTTTGTGTCATTTAAACCATCCTCACAAAATAAGTTAGCTTAGTTTAGCACAAAGCTAGTTTAGCTAGTTTTGCACAAGCTAACCTGTGTGGGTTCAGGGCTAAAATAAAACTAAAAATCAGCTAGTTTGATATGAAGACTTGAAAAAGGGGCATAGCTTAATCTTCTGCCCTGATAGTTCATTTTGTTTAGTTTCATCTAAACTTTGTATTTATTTATCCATGAAGTCACAATTGAGATAAAAAAAATCCACTTTTCAAAGGACACCAGCAGGATAAAATAAAACAGTTCATTACATTTAAATGACATGCACAGAGAACTCAAACACAATTAATTTATTCAAATATTTATTGAATAATTCATTTGAAACTCCTGTCAAAAAGTCCCAGATAAATAAACTCTATTTTAAAAACCTAAGTTAAGCTAAACTCTTGCAAATATTCAATAAAATTAAGTATTTTAGGGGTTGGTTGGTGGATTTTTAGTTTAAACTAATATGGATCTGGCATTTTTTATGTTTGAAATAAAGTAAATTGCTTAAATGTTTAGATGTCTGTTGCCACGAGATAGGGTTATATTTATTTATTTAAAAAATATTTTATCATTTTATTTTTCAAAAACCACACTTGCAAAACTCCTTTTTATGTCATTTTAGGACCTTTAGATTATTTTGTTGAGTGCAAACTTGGCTCAGCTTCACCAAGCTCATCAGGAATAATGGTCTTAAAACTTAAAGACCCTAATTACATTACTGTAAGTCTCAGGTGAGCGCTGCACACATGCTGAACCGGAGACATTTATATCAGCCGTTCATTTGATGATGGCCTACATGTTCTTACAGCAGCAGAAAGCACTAAATGAGACCAGTTAAAAAGATTTAGATGTATAGACAGAAAGATATCCAAACAAGTGCAACCAAAGCAATATTAGGCCGCCTAATTGACCAATTACCTTGATTTACTCTGGGTTTGCACACATGAAACTGGCCTGTGACTGCTGTTGGTGGGTCCTCTCCCGTCTCCTAATGGGGCTAGAAGAGCCGGGGCTTTTCTGATAATGAGAGGAGCATTAACATTCACTCATCTGCCCATTAGATGCCAATGACCACTGCTGCATGGCGGCTAGATGTTATTGTGTGGGTGTGTGCACTCGGCTTTGATCTTCTATTATCTTGTTTTTCAGAGAACGGAAACCGCCTCCCCTTTAAAAACATGCAAGGCTTCGTAGCACCATACTAAGAACTGATATGACTATTTCAAACTCACAGAAGCAGCAGGGTGATTAGAATGAGACATAAAAACGGCCACGAGAGGATTTTAATTCCTACAATGCCTTCTGACTGATTTGACTCAGAATTCAAATATATATTTGTGTGATAACGATGCAGAAAATTGGAGCACCGCTGATGAGAGCTCAGTTGTTTTTGTTAACCAGATTCTTTAGTTGAAAACCTAAGACTAAGCCAGAGTACATCAAGAGGAAAAAGTTGACATTTACTGGGTCACAGTTAACTGTATCAGCTGGGCTCTGACAGACTAAAACCTCTTTCTGGGTCTCAGTGGGTTAGAGCCCTGAGATCTGGGTGATGGACATTATCTCCTGGGCTCGATCCGCCTCCTCAAAGGAGGACTGGACACAACCAAGTCATATTGGCCAGTTACCTCTGGGCATGAACAGACCAGGTCCTAATTCATGCAGATGACAGGAATGTGGTAACAAATGGTGTGTGTGTGTGTGTGTGTTGACCTAAAGGTGGATCTAATGCAACAGAGAGAGAGAAAAGAGAGTCTGTGGACACGGCCAGAGACTTCAACACAAAATATAGTTATAAAAGAAAATAAGACAATCAGTAATTTACATAGATCATGTGATATATAGCCAAATTCTAACATTTTGTTGGTGAAATGGTTGGAGTTGTAATCGTCTTTTTTTGCCCTGGTAGGTGAGAGCCAGCGATGCTGACACCGGCAACAACGGAGCGATAGACTACAGCCTCCACCAGCCGAACGACGTCATCCAGAGGCTGCTGCGCATCGACCGCTCCACCGGCATCATCTACGTCAAAGGCCTGGTGGACAGAGAGGAGAAAAGCTCCATCAAGTTCTCCGTGGTGGCCAGAGATCGGGGCCCAAACTCGAAGAGCTCCAAGGCCAGCGTCATCATAAAGGTCAAGGACCAGAACGACAACGCGCCGGCCATCGAGATCCGCGGCATCGGCTTGCTAACCCACCAGGACGGCGTGGCCAACATCTCCGAGGACATGCTGATCGGAAAGCCGGTGGCCCTGGTCCAGGTGTCCGACCAGGACGAGGGTGAAAACGCGGTGGTGACCTGCGTGGTGGCGGGAGACGTCCCGTTCCAGCTCCAGCCAGCCAGAGAGTCGGCCAACGACCACAAGAGAAAGTACTTCCTTCAGACCACCACCCTGCTGGATTACGAGCACGTCAAGGATTACAGGATCGAAATAGTCGCCGTGGATTCGGGGAACCCCGCTCTGTCCAGCTCCAACTACCTCAAGGTCCAGGTCACGGACATAAACGACAACACCCCGATCTTCTCCCCCTCCTCCTTCGAGGTGGACTTCCCCGAAGGCAACCAGCCTGGCGACAAAGTCCTGGACGTGGTGGCGGCGGACGCGGACAGCGGCACCAACGCGGAGCTGGTCTACAGCATAACCGACCCGCTGGCCGCCGGCCTCTTCGAGATCGACGGCAACACCGGCGAGGTGCGCGTGAAGAAGCAGCTGGACCGCGAGGAGATGGAGCGATACCAGTTCTGCGTGGCGGCGGCGGACAAAGGCGTCCCGAGCAAAACCGGCACGGCCACGGTGACCGTCAACGTGCTGGACCGCAACGACAACGCCCCCAAGTTCACCCTGGGCGGCTACAGCTTCTCCGTCATCGAGAACAAGGCGCCGCTCAACCCCGTCGGCGTGGTGACCGTCACCGACGCCGACAAGGGGGAGAACTCCCAGGTGAGGCTGTTCGTGGAGCCGGACAACGGCAAGTTCATCATCCAGAACGGCACGGGAACCATCCTGTCCAGCATCTCCTTCGACCGCGAGAAGGAGAGCACCTACACCTTCCGGCTGAAGGCGGTGGACTCCGGGATCCCGCCTCTCTCCTCCTACGTGGGGGTCACCATCAACGTCCTGGACGAGAACGACAACGCCCCCTACGTCACCAGGCCGGCCAACTCCTCCTACAAGTACCTGGAGTCCGTCAACCCCCCGGAGACGCTGGTGGAGGTGGTGGAGGCCGAGGACATTGACGCCGGGCTCAACGCCGAGCTCTGCTTCTCCATCATCGGTGGCAATCCTCACGGCCTGTTCCAGATCTCGCCCAACGGTGGGGACATCACACTGGCCAAACCGTTTAACGGCAAATACAACGGGCTGCACCGGCTGGTGGTGAAGGTCAGCGATAAAGGCAAGCCTCCGCGACACACCACCGCCCTGGTCCACGTCTTTGTGAACGACACCAAATCCAACGTCTCCCTCATCGAGGCCCTGGTGGGACACAGTCTGTACACGCCTCTGGACAGAGACATAGCGGGAGACCCGAACTACGCCCTGGGCCCGCCCAGCAACATCATCTACGCCATCGTGGCCGGCTGCGCCATCGTGATCCTGGCCATCGTGCTGGTGGTGGTCATCCGGCACCGGCTCCAGAAGGACAACAAGAGCGGCTACCAGGCCGGCAAGAAGGAGAGCAAGGACCTGTACGCGCCCAAGCAGGGCCTCAAGAACGGCAAGGGCAAAAAGAGCAAGAAGGGCAAGGCCCCGAAACCGGCCAAGCCTCTGGAGGAGGACGAGGAGGCCGGCCTCCAGACGGGCCACAAGTTCAACCTGATCAACGACGTCACCGACAGCCCCAGGATCCACCTGCCCCTGAACTACCCGCCCGGCAGCCCCGACCTGGGCCGCCACTACCGGTCCAACTCCCCCCTGCCGTCCATCCAGCTGCAGCCCCAGTCGCCCTCCGCCTCCAAGAAGCACCAGGCCGTCCAGGACCTGCCGGCCACCAACACCTTCGTGGGGACGGGAGACAACAACTCCACGGGCTCCGACCAATTTTCGGATTACAGCTACAAGGCCAATCCGCCCAAGTACAGCAACAAACAGGTAGGAGACTACGCAAACACGGCGACGTACCACCACACCGACATCCGCTGGACCCGAGGGATGTGGTAGCCGGGCGGGGACCTGGCGCCTTCACCAAAGCTGCACTGATCACTTGCACAGCACCTACACCCAAAAGGCCGATCCCCATTGTTTTGTTTTGTTTCGGTGTGGTTCTGTTCACCATCTCTGTTTTCCTTTTGTCCATTTTTTTGTTTTTTTTTGGTTTTCCACCCCAACACGGACTCCACCAAACGCCCAATGTGAAGCGATGTCTGAGGGATTATTATTATGAGTTTGCCCTTATGTGTGAGAGGATTTGTGGTCGGTATGGTTCTGGTCACCATCTCCATTTTCCTTTTGTCCATTTTTTTGTTTGTTTTTTTCAACACGGACTCCACCAAAAACCCCAAATGAAGCGATATCTGAGTTTGCCGTTTTGTGTGAGAGCATTTGTGGTGACTAAAGTTTATCACCCAGTTCTTATTGTTTATACTTACCTGGCATGTGTCCATATGTTTAATTTCTGACGTTCTTAAGCAGCAATTCTCGCTAAATTACAAAAAAATGTGATGTTATATTGTCAAGAAACGCTGCGTTTCTGAATCTGGCTCGTCGCATGTGGGTCCAAGTTTTCCCTCTTTGTGTTTTTTCATTTCATTGTGTTCCGTTTCACCTTTTCGTGGAGGTTTAAATGAAGGAGGCTGGCATTTTATGAGAAGTGTTTTGGACCCAGAGTTCTTTTTGTGGCCACTGAAAGGTTCACGCTGACGTCCTCATTAAGTGTGATTGTGTTTTTCTTTTCCTTTTTTTTCCGTCCTGGAGGGCTGACTCATTTAAAGCTGCTCTTTATGGCCGGATCAGCTTGTTGAAGTGTGACAAAGAGTGACTCTGAATTCCAGAGTCTGAATTTTTTCATTTTATTATTGTTTCTTGGTTTTCTTTGGCCCAGGAACTAGACAAGGCTGAGCAGCACTTTAAAGTGTTTCCATCCAGTTCGGACCAATTTAAGGTAATTCAAGCTCAGTCAGGGAGCCAAGCGTGAAAAAAGAAAGGAAGCCAATAAGAAGGATGGGGGGACTGGGGTTGTAAAAAGCCACCACACTATGAAGGAAAGGTACACGGGGAGTAAATACAACCATTTCTTAACCTCCGCACTTGCTGTCAGGTCGGCTGAAATACGACTTTTAATTTAGCTGCGTTCGCAATCACTGGGGCTAAGAAGTCAATTGTTTGCACAGATTAATGGCAGGTTATTTTCCAGGCGCCCGCTATTACCCAGAGTGCCTTGCTCTGCTTTATTTGGTGCGCAAAAAGGCTTTGGGGGGGTGGTTTGGGGGGGGTTTGGTCACTTTGACGGATCTGCCGCTGTGAAAATGAAAAGAAAATGTCACGTGCACTGTGAAAAAAACCAGAGACAATGGCCTCCCCGGGTTGTGGCGATGTTGTACATATGTGTTTGTGTGTCCCCGCTTGTGTTTCTCTACCAAAGACTCGCCGTGTTCCCATCGCCATCCCACCCGGCTCGCCGTTTAGCCCGTTAGCGCACGGCCCCACGTGCACTCTGCTCCCTCACACGCCCCCGGGTCATGTACCGTTCCCCCTCAGGGGGGAAATACTTGTACAGTGTTCTTTTTTCTGATGTTTTTTACGGCTCAAGCAGATTTGATTTCAATAAAAATGTTGCTTAAACGTTGAACGTGGCGCTTTCTGTGCATTCACTGGGTCACCACGGGGGGGGAGTGGGAATAATGGGAACACTGGGAGAAGATGTAGAGTCTTCCATCTTCATCTTCCATCATTCACATGTGGAGAGAACATTTGTTTGGCACTAAATGTTTTATGATTTCTCAGATTCTTCCGATTGTTTGTGTTGATTTTATTGAATCCTTATAAAAATAAGCTGATGTGTTCTGAACATAAGAGCACTGCAACATTTTGGGGGGTTGAAACTAATAATTTTTTGGTTTTATTCGGCTCACATTCAAAGTTCTTAGGTCCAAAATACAAAGTGATGCAAGTGATTTTTCCAATAAGTCCCATGAACCTTTAAAAAAGAAAAATATTTACCATCTAGGCCAAACGCAACGGGAAAATTCTGTCATTTTTTGTGGTTCGCTTCAGAAAAAAATGTAAATATTTGAATGAGTTTGGCCATAATAGTTTGATTTTTAGCCAAATAATGAGCTATTTTGATATCTTAACAAATTCAGATTATCATCAAAGGCTAAATCAGCATCATTCAGCGTTTCTGGATTTGATGTTAAAACTAAAAGTTTATAGATTTATTACATATCTGCATAGGTGAAAGTATTTAACAGTGCATAAGAGAAAAGAAAAATGTCAGAAAAGGACTCCCTCCACCCCGTTATCATCCCTGTGAACTTTGTCATCACTTGACATTTTGATGCTATCAACAGGTTATTATGCAAATGATCCCAGAGCTCCAGTTTACTCTGCTCAGGTGTCAGATGTTAGCATGCTAATGTGCGTATCTGAAATCAAAAGCTTTTCAATGTGCTCCCACATTAAGTCGATTCAATTTTAATTTCAGTTATAACTCTGAATCGTCTTAGTTTTTAACAGAAATCTGCTAAATTCAGGACTTCCTCCATCTCAGCTCAGCTTTCTGCCTCTTTTTAGCAGATGTTAGCATGCTAATTACTTATCTAAAATCAATAGCTTTTCAATGTGTTCCCACATTAAGTCAATTCAATTTTAATTTCAGTTTAAACTCTCATCGTCTTAGTTTTTAACAGAAATCTGCCAAATTCAGGACTTCCTCCGTCTCAGCTCAGCTTTCTGCCTCTTTTTATCAGATGTTAGCATGCTAATATGCTTATCTAAATCAATAGCTTTTCAGCATGTCTCCACATTAACTCAATACAATTCTTTTTATTTGTGAATCATCTCCGTTTGTGCCCAAATTCAGGACTTTCCATCAACCTTAACTCTGCTTTCTGGGCAGATGTCAGCACTATTTGTGCTAATCTGCTAGCATCGCTAGCCCCGCAGGGCTGCCGCCGTCCTGATCCAATTAGGGCTATTTATATGGCTCTGTTTTCTGTTTGCTGGGACTGAAAGTCCAGCGGACAGTAAATGGAGTTATAAAACCTCAATTGAAAGCAGTGACACTGTTTACAGACGTGTCCTTCAGCCAGACATGTTTTCTCTCCATAAACACCGAGTCATTTTGTCTGAGTCTGTCCCCCCGGACCCACCTGCCGACCAACCACCTGTGAGCGCTCAGCAAACACACGCCTGTGGACTTTAGCCTCCGAGAGGCGGCCAGGCGGGGGGGTCAGAGGTCAAATACGACTGCAAAACAAATATTTAGCGGGCAGGATTGAGCGGGTCGGAGGTTAACCGCACACCCCCCCTCTTCCTCCTCCTCATCCTCCTCCTCCTCCTCCCGGAATCCACATTAACAGTCCGCCGGCGTCCTTCCTGCTTTCCACGCTGACCATCTCGGCCGTTTCCACGGCAACGCGGCAGCCTTTTCTGTGTGTGTGTGTGTGTGTGCGTGTGCTGACTCAGAGCCGAATCCGACACAATCCCTCCCTCTGTGGAGAGCTGTGCCCTTTGGACGGGGAGAGGAGGGCTGCCTCTCAGCCCGCGTTAGCTCCAAACCCTAACGCGTTAGCTCCAAACCCGCGTTAGCTCCAAACCCTAACGGGTTAGCTCCAAACCCTAACGCGGTAGCTACAAACCCGCGTTAGCTCCAAACCCTAACGCGTTAGCTCCAAACCCGCGTTAGCTCCAAACCCTAACGCGTTAGCTCCAAACCCTAACGCGTTAGCTCCAAAAACTCCATATGTCCAAAATACACCAATGAAATCATCAAATACGACTCTAGCTTTGCTCATTTATTTACTTTACCACATTTTTATCATTTAAAAGACCTATTTTGCCATTGTAGTGTTTCCTTTTTCAAGTCTATATTTCTTACTATTATAGAATTATTACTATTATATTACTATATTAATATTTTCCTTATTGATATCCAACACAAATTTCAGTTAAGCAACTTATTTTCATTTGTTTATCTATCTATCTATCTATCTATCTATCTATCTATCTATCTATCTAT
>CAJRST010036666.1:20950141-20970155 GCA_907169785.1 Menidia menidia
CCAAAAAAATAAATAATTGCTTTCGGGTCAACCTGAAACTAATTAATAAGAGAAAAATAAGTTTCCGAACTTTAACTGAAGTATTGAAAAGCTAAAAGTCGTTTTGAATAAAAGATGTTTAAAGAGGATGTTTTTCTACCCCTAACTGTCTTATTTTAAATCCTAAACCTAACCAAAAGTGTGTGCTAGTGTGTTTAAATTCAGCTCTGAGGATAAAAACAATGAAGCTGGTGACAGAAAGGTTAGCAAAGTTAGCAAAAAATCATCTTAAACTCATAAAGTTTTGGTTCAAAATGGTTAACGAAGATGTTTCCCACCTCTAACCGAGGCATTTTTAAATCCTCAACCTAACCAAAACTATGTGTTAGCGTTTTTGAATTAAGTTTCAAGTATAAAAGCACTTGAATTGATCAATGGAAAGGATATAGATGAGTAAATAAGCAGCTCAAACTAGCTACATTTGGTCTAAAAATGGTAGAAGAAGATGTTTTCCTACTCCTAACTGTGTCTTTTAGAGCCTAAACCTAACCAAACACTGCATGTTACTGTAATTAAATTCTGTTCTGAATGTGGAGACGTGAAAACTTTTCAAAGAATTTAAATTTAAGTCAATCCCACTCAAACTTGCTACGTTTTGCCTCATAAATCTTGGTTGTGTTTGTGGGTGTTGTTGGTCCTTTAGCTTTAGTCTGCCCCGAATAAAACGAGGTTAAAGTCCAAATCTGGATTGATTAAATACGCCTAATGCTTCCTTTTGTATGGAGAACCTGGCTCTGACTCCGGAGAGTGAAGCAATCCACCGATATTTAGCAGGATGTTGGTTTGTTTGGGCCCAAACTCTGCAGAAAGCTGCATGAAATTCACGCTTTGTGGTTTGTCCTGCAAACAAACAGGCAAACAAACAGACCCTCCCGGTGGAAGTAATTTCCCGTGCGCTGAATTTAAACCCTGACATGAATTAAATAAATGACGGGGATAATGCGGAATAATTGTATAACCGCCCTGCTACTCCAGTTTTTAGTCAAAGGCTTATTTCCTAATCCAACAACCGACTCTAAGAATAGATGTCGTTCCTTTTCAGAGGCTTAAAAACCCTCTTAGCTCAGATTCAGGCAAACAGATGCAGCCCCTGATGCAACGGCTGGAGGTTTCTGAGCAGATCCAGAGGAGAGCGGGCAGAAACGGAGGCCGGGTTGTGTTGTTGTGTTGTTGTTGTGTTGCTAAAGGAGGAGATGGGAAGAGAAGAACAGTTAAAGGCTAAACCTCAGCAGGTCCGAAGGTAAAACAGCACAACCAGGGATGGAAGTTTGGAAAAATCCTGTTGAAACTTGGTCGGTTTTTTTTTTATCTTAAAAAGGTTTTAAAAAATGGTGGGCAGAAATTGTGGAAATTTCCTGCTTAAATATGACACTTTTGGTCTTAAAAATCTTTTTTTATTGAAGAAAAAAATATATTTTCCTTCCTCCAAAACCAAAAAATACCACAAAAAATAACAGAAAATAAAATAATGAAAACAAATCAATACCAAACAAAATATAAACAGTAAATTCTGACCCACTGGATAGAAAAGCCCAGAAAACCAGGGGAAAAAATCTGGATTCTACCTTAAATTTAGTCAGTTTGCAGATATTATGTGTTTGAATCCAAACGTCTGATGTTTGTGTCCATAAATGTTATGAGTAATTAGCAGAATTGAATTAAAGCCAAAAATACCAAACAAAAATACTAAAATAAATAATGAAATACAATAAAAAAAATATATATATATAAACAGAGTCAAGCCTGACCCAGTGGATAGAAAAGCCCAGAACACCAGGAAAAAACTGGATTCCACCTTAAGTTTGAGTTGTTTTGATGTTTAAATCCAAACGTTAGATGTGTGTGTCCATAACCTGTGGAGTGACCAACAGAGATGTGGTCTAAACCGCTGGACGGTGGATGCTAAGTAACAGCCAGAGTTTAAGGACCTTCTGCCAAGTGTACGGTCGCCGCGGCAACCGCCTCCACCTACTTCCTGCCTGGGGGGTGGGGGGGTAGGCGACATACATGACTCCATCACCAGGAAGCCCGTCGCTTCCCCATCTGCTTTGTTTGCCTCCCTTTGTTCAGCACTTCCTGTTTGGGTGTTTACTTCCTGGTTCGTGCAGAAAACTGCAGAAGAAGAAGAAGTTCCCTGTTTTAGAAGGTGGATGTTTGGATCCGGATGAAGCCGATTCACATCGGACCCACAGAGACAGAAAATACTCAAAATCCAAGAGAAATAACTAAATTAATAAAGCACCCCCCCCCCCCAAATTAGACTATTAAAGAAGAAAATCATCCATCCGATAAGTTTGACAATTATGAAACTATTTTGATATAATATTTGATATATTTTGTTTATTACATGAAACTATACTTAATAATTTATTTTATTATCAATAATATTTTATTATTAATGCTATTCTCATTTTATCATATGATAATCATATGATTAAATAATAAGCATTTAAGCTAATTTTGTCATGTTTGAGTGGAAAATTGAACACATACAAATAAATATTTACTTACTACAATATAATATATAAAAATGTTTCAATTTAAGCAAATTATGTCATGTTTGAGTACTGACTACTTAATTTATATATAAATATTTGAAACAAATGAGAAAAAAAAGTTTACTTGAATGCAATTCACTTGTTTATGAATAATCAAGCGAATTTGGGTGTAAAATGAATGTAAAGACGACACATTGTGTGAAAATGTGGGCAACTGGGGTTCCCTCACACTCAAAATGGAGCCATGTAGTTAAAAAAAACACTGAATTTTCCATTTAATGCCACAAAAAAAGCAGTTAATGCCACAGAGGGATGTTTTTTCCATGAATTAACTTCACAAATCTGTTTCTGCTTGAACACATTCTGAAATCAGTGTGATCATTTGAATATTTCACATATGTAAAAAGCCTGTATTTTGAAAAATCCCATTAAAGGATCAAACCTGAGCTAAAAATTAGAAATGAACTCTGCACTGCAGGTTTGAGATGTTTCCTGATTCACATCATTAGACTTTTGAGGAACTCAACCATATTTTACATCCATTTATTTTAAAAAATCTGCTTTTTGTGGACATTTTGTGAAATGTTAAGCATTATTTCGCCTCTTTAGGGACCCTCAGAGTTGGGAGACGTCAAAAATGCTTTTCCACCAGATGTTGCTCTGACTCACACATCTGGATTGGATTTAAACATGGAGGTTTTTCTTAAAGTAGCTTTAAAAATGGCCGTTTTTATGGAGGGACAGCGTCTTCTGTCAGCTTTTCTGAGCCGTGTCGTTTCCCCGCAGGGCTGCCAACGTGCACGTCTTTCTGATTTTTGGCTCTTCATCCCAGCTTCCTCCTCCTCCTCCTCCTCCTCCTCCTCCTCCTCCTCGTCGGCCATGTTGTAAAACGTCCCCTCGTCTTCCTCATTTTTCTGCCCGGCAGGAGCTTTTTTACAGACTTGTTCGAACCATAAAGGCTGTTTTTACCGGCCTGCTGCTGCTTTCTGTGTGTGTGTGCCTTTCCAGCGCACGTGCACACACACACACACACACGTGCACACGCACACACACGTGCACGGGCGTGCACGGACCCAGTGGAGGGGCACATCTCTGCCAGTCATAAAGATCCCAGACCTGCAGGACGGAGAGATGAGGGCAGAGGGCGTCCCGCTGTGTGCACGTGCACGTGTGTGTGTGTGTGCACGTGCACGCGCGTGTGCACGTGTGTGTCTTGGCGCTGAGGCAGAAAATGATGGCGCGCTCGGCTGAGCTCAGAGAGCTTTTATGGAGCAGGGGAAGCTTCTTTCTTGGGCTTTTTTGGGTAAATCCTCCTCATCCTCCCTCTGTCCATCCCCTCTTCCTCTCCTCCTCTTCTCTCCGTCTCTCCTCCCTTTTTCTTACATATCCTCCCAATTCTTCCTCCGTCT
Organism: Menidia menidia; assembly: GCA_907169785.1. Lineage (NCBI taxonomy): Eukaryota > Metazoa > Chordata > Actinopteri > Atheriniformes > Atherinopsidae > Menidia > Menidia menidia. Next base: position 20,954,088 of record CAJRST010036666.1, read on the forward strand.
GTACACACTGTCGCTGATCTTTTTCTGTGTTCTGCAGCCTTTCCTTCTTAACTTCTTCTCTTCTGCTCATTCCCTCCGTTCTTCACTTTCTTTCTCTTTTAATTAATTTCTCCCTCCTTATTTCTTATTTTCCTGGTTACTTTCTCTTTTATCTCTTCTTCCTTTTCCTCTCTGTTCCATCCCTTTAACCCTCAATCCCTCCTTCATCTTTTCCCCTAATTCCCCTCTCTCTTTCCTCCTCTTCTCTCCATCTCTCCTCCCTTTTTCTTACTTTTCTTCCTCCTTCTATGCGTATAGTCGTCCATCTTTTTCTGTCTTTTCAACCCTTTGGTTGTTTTCTACTTACCCTCCCTCCATTTTTCAGTCCTTACATCTCTCTTTTCTTCTTAACTTCCTCTTTAAGTTTTTATCCCTGTTCATTCTCTCCTTTCTTTACCTTTTTTCTCCTTTATTTAATTTCTCCCTCCTTATTTCTTATTTTCCTCTGGTTCCATCCTTCTTCATTTCTTTTTCGTGATTTATCCTTGTTACTTTCTCTTTTATCTCTTCTTCCTCTTCCTCCCCCTTCCATTCCTTTAACCCTCCATCCCTCCTTCTTCCTTCTCCAGGATCTCTGTTTCCTCCTCCCTCCCTTCTTTCTTCCACTCGTCCTCCCCTGCTTCACCTTGAGCCGGCTCTCCTTCCCCGGCTCAGACTGTGGAGAGCAGATAAGGGAAAGAGGGAGATGTTGTCGTCCTTTACTCGGGGTTTTCTCTCGGTATCGTGGGCGCTGTCTGTTTGGATGGGAAACACTCGTCTCCTCTCTCCTTCCCCCCTTTATCTCCCTCGTTCATCACCTCTCTGCCTTTATCTCCCCCACATTCCTCTCCCCCTCGCCCGGTTCCTCCCGGCTGCCTCTGGCGTTCAGCAGGAGAAACTAAAGACATCTCCGCTGATCAGCACTTTGAATTATTTAGCTTTGTTTCAGTTTGTTGTTGTGGACGGGTCCAAACCCTCACCGGGGTCCGTAAGTTTATGGACTGGAAGTCTTTTTAGGAAGAAAAGTCAAACCAAACAAGTCCTCTGGGACAAAGTTAGTGGATGTAAATTCAGTTGAGGGGAAAAACAACAGCCGGTGGCAGGAAAAGGTCATTTATCAGCAGAGATTCAGCTTTAATGTATAAAGTTCTGGTTGGAAAAATGGTCCAATGTAAAAACAACACAATTGGTGATGGGAAATCACCTGAATTAGAGCAAATCAGGTTTAAAAATGGAAATGGAGGATTGTTTCATGTAGTCGAGGCGTTTCAAAATCCTGAACCTAACAAAATATCTACGTAAAAATGAGTAAAAATCCTTCTTAAAATGGCTACTTTGGGTTTCAGAATGGTAAAAGGTACAGAAATACATACAATTGGTGATGAAAATATGTTTGAATTGGCAAAAATCCAGGTTATACTTGTAAAATTCTGGTTTAAAATGGTAAAAGTCGCTGTCTAACATTTGACGACACTATATCTGTTTAAGTTTAGGTTTTTAAACCTAAAACTGAATGTAAAAACACCACAACTGGAGATGGGAAATCACCTGAATTAGAGCAAATCAGGCTTAATTAAGGCTTAATTGTAATTAAGGCGTTTGAAAATCCTAAACCTTACCAAACATTGCGTGTGAAGTTATGAGCCCAAAAACACGACAAATGGTGACAAGAAAAGGTAAAAATGAGTAAAAATCCTGCTTAAAATTGTTAGTTTGGGTTTCAAAATGGTAAGAAGTGCAGATATAACTAGAATAAAAGATGGAAAAATGTTTAAATTGGCTACAAATCCAGATCATACCTGTTAAATTTTATTATTCCCACACTTTACGACACTTTATTTCTTAAAAATGAAGTTTAAAACAAAACTGAAAGGATCTAAATGAGCAAAGTTGACTGAATTTTGGTTTAAAAAATGGTCAAATGAAAAATAAATGTTTAAATTGGCAAATCAACTTTGAATAAGCTAAAATTGGATTTAAATTTGAGTTTTTACCACCTCGATTAATAACATTTTTAAGCTTAAATCTAATCAAATACACATACATATTAGATATTTCTCACTACTTTAAATGGACGCGTTTAGGTCCAGAAGAGTGAAGCACATCCGGCCTGTGCACGGCTTTAAAGCGCTGAAGAGGTTTTATTTTTCATAAATACTTAATGTGCTGGATTCTGTGTTTCAGTTCAACCAGCAGCTGTTTCTGACTAATCCTCGCTCTGACCTCGCCTCCTCGTCCTCCATTTCATCTCCCCGTCCCTTTCATTTCACTTCCATCTGTTTTACTGACAGAAACGAGAGTTTCCAGCGGAATTTTTTCATAAAACCGACCAAAAAATGCAGAAGTAATGCATCCTAAATCGGCCCCGTGTCTCCCTCTGCTTCTCTCTGGATTAGTCGTCTTAATCTGTGGAGTTTGAATCAGAGGATTGAGGTCGGATGGTAACACTGAGCTCCACATCTGGGACTTTTTCTCCATCTTTGGCTTTTCTTTTTGGGGGGGGATGAAACAGAAAGGGTCCCTGGGAGGGTTGTGTGGATCCTCCTCCTGTTTTCCCGTGTTTCCAGGATCCGAACCGGATCGATAACAGGACGGTGAACAGACTTCTGGGGGAGTTCACAGGGTCAGTTTTCCTCTAAAAACAGCCTCCCTGCATCGTGTTTTAGCTCTGAAAAAGATGGAAAATCCCTCTAGATTTAACCACAAGACAGAATCCCCAAATAATTCCCTAAAATAACAACAGATATCGTTAAAAAAACATAATATTTCTCAATTCTGTTCAAGTATTCTGCATCATAAATCCTCGAATATTATTGTATACAATAATTGTTCAACATGAAAGCAAAAAAATACTCACTATTATGTGTTTTATTACAATTAGAGGCAAAATAAGGAATATTTTCATTAACTGGAGCACAGCTAGCCCCAACAAACCAATGGAAACTATGAAGAACGGTCATAACGAGGCAAACATGAGAACAAAAAGGGAAAAAAATGCTCTTTTCTTTTCTTTCCTTTCTGGTCTTTTCTTTCTAGTCTTTTCTTTTTTTTCTTTCTGGTCTTTTCATTCTGGAGGACAGGACTCACCGTTGAACTTTCACTACTTGAACTTTAAAATAATTACCGGTACCTTCTTTGTTTCTATAAAATTTTCATATTCTATGATTTTTTTCTACAACTTGAACGTCACATGAGTCAAATATTTGATCGAATTTCATTGGTAAATCCTTATTTTAGGCTCTGGTAATAGAGGTTCTGCTGTCCTTTAACCCTATAAAGCCAAATGTGTGATATCTGATCCGGTTTCTTTTGGATGTGAGACTTTCTGCATCATTCAGTGGTAAAAGCTTTGCTCAAACCCCTGTTGTACACATTCAGATATACCTGATAACAGCCAGTAGAATACCACACCAACATAGATTTTTGACTCATTGCACGCTAATTTGATCAAAACAATTTCAGTTTTTTTTCTTCATGTGTTGTTGAGGGGCCAAAGAAAGAAAAAAACCAATATTCTTCCTATTTTTCTTGGATCAGGCTTTAAAAATACCTGTGGGGGGGACAGGTCTGGGGCTGGAGCTCGTCCTGCCTGGTATGGAAACGAAGGCCTGAGCTCATTCTCCACAAACGTGCCGGTTTGCATGGCGCTTTGCATGCGGCCGGCTGCAGACGTTCATCCGTCCGCCGGCAATCACTGAATCTTGTTTCCCGACTTGGGTCGTTATTGAGGAAAAAGCGCTCCACACTTGTGATGCTTATCTGCTTTCAGTGGAGCTTTTCTCTCACCTCATATCAGCGTGATTGATGGTCTTTGGGATTGAAACTGTTTCGCAGACAAATGCAGCTGCATTTAAAAGGGAATAATGAACTTTTTTTACATTTGAAAGAGCCAAACATGACTTAATCATCCAAAACTTTGTCAACAACCAGTGTTAGAAGCTTAAAAAAAACTACATGTCTGACTTTAACGTGTATGAATAGTTGGTATGTTAGCTTGTTAATGCTAGAATGGCATCTATTTGGATAGAAATATGGTTAGCTCACAAGCTAGTTGATCACTTTGCATGTGATTTGATTATTATATGGTTGGCCTTTTTATTTAGAGACTGCGTTCGCAATGAATAGGTTTGATGTTTGTTTGGTATTTTACCTTGTTATTTATGCGTAGCTAGCAAATATGGTTATTTTGGTTTGCTAGCGGTTTAGCTAGCATCTTTTGTTAACTTTTAGCCATTAAACTGAGTGTAAACTGGGTTTATAGCATTTCATTATCTTGATTTTGGCCTTAAGTGAGCAGTTTATGGCTTTATTCATTTATTTATTTTATACCTTTTAGTAGCTTTATCTTGCTAGGAAGATGAATCAATCCAGCTAAAACTTATTTGTGATAATTTTCTTAATTAGCTTTTTAATGTTAGTCGCTCATTAGGCTATGTTGTCAAAGTGCTTGCTAGGTACTAGTTGATGAAAGTATATTGATGAAATTAGCTTTGCAGTTTGCAGTAAAGTCGATTGATTAGCATTGGAATTAGCAGTTGACTTCATTCTTAAGGGGCTAATTTCTGTTAGCTGCTTTGTCTTAAACTGGTTAGTCAGATTATTTCTTTCTCATTTGAAGGTAGCAGCTCTTTGGGTTAGTTAGCCATTATTTTTCCCATCCCACCTTTCAGTAGGCTGGTTTAAATGTGTGCTATTAGCTTGTTTGAAGGTCAGTGAAGGTCAATTTTGAGTTCATGTTTGTCTTTTAGGGCGGCACGGTGGTGTGGTGGTTAGCACTGTCGCCTCCCAGCAAGAGGGTTCTGGGTTCGAATCCCGGGGGAACCAGGACCTTTCTGGGTGGAGTTTGCATGTTCTCCCTGTGTCTGCGTGGGTTCTCTCCGGGTTCTCCGGCTTCCTCCCACAGTCCAAAAACCTGCATGTTAGGCTGATTGGAGACTGGGGAAATTGCCCTTAGGAGTGAATGTGAGTGTGAGTGGTTGTTTGTCCTTGTATGTCCTGTGTGTGGCCCTGCGATGGACTGGCGGACTGTCCAGGGTGTACCCTGCCTCTCGCCCGTTGACCACTGGGATAGGCTCCAGTTCCCCCCCGCGACCCCATGAGGGAATAAGCGGTATTGCTAATGGATGGATGGATGGATGGATGGATGTTTGTCTTTTATTTTAGTTGTGTTTTGCTTTTAGGAAACAGTTCAGATCTTTACCTTTAATTAAATGATAGAAATAAGCAACTGATGCATTTTTAGAGGTACATTTTGTCGACTTGACCGGGTGTTTTAGCACTGCTTAGTTTTAGCTAATCGAATAGCTAACTTAGCTCTGTTTTAGCTTTGCGATTGTCTTCATAAAAAGTGCTGCTGCAGTGGGATTGAGTGGATTTAACACAGATGCTGTGTGTGTCTGTGTGTAATGTGTGTCGGAAAAATGAGGTGTGAACGTCTGGAGTGTATCTGAGTGTGCGTTTGTGTGCGTTTGTGTGCGCGCTGTCGCACACAAACAGCCACAGCTAACCAGCGTCTATCAGTCAGCTTGGGTTGTGACAGCTGGCGGAGGAGGGAGGTCCCTGAACGCCTCACAGGGACTCTGAACTGCCTGCAGCTCCGCTGATTGTGCGCAGCTCAGTGTGTTTGTGTGTTTGTTTACATCAGGGGAGAGTTGTGGGTCGTCCTGACTCTGTTTTTTTACCCTCCAACCAGCTGAAAATGTCACAATGGCTCCACATTCTGCTCTTTTCTCCTCTCATCCCCGTCCACTACATCTGTATTTAACATTTTAAGAGGCTTTTACATTAACCCAGAAGGTTTTCTCAGACCTAATTTTTCAGATATCTTTATTTATTTCTGTGGAAAATGGTAAAAGTCACCAAAAATGGCAAAATAAATGGCCAAAAATGGGTTGTAAACATGTCTGAAGTGGTGACTGTGCACAGATGGAAATCATTTTTGAGCTGATAATATAAAAAGAACCTCATGTTTTACCATTAAAGGCCGCCGGTGTCTCCATTTAAGAGGATGTCTTTGGGTCAGTTTGACCCCTTTATCAGAAACCGGCCCTCTGAAAACATCTCCAGCTCATGTTTACGCTCCAGTTATCTGGATTTCTGTGTTTTTTAAGGAGAAAGTGGCACATTTTGGCAGCATTTCAGCCACGTTTCTCCTGTTTCTGGACATTTCTGATGACGAAAACTCAGCTGTGACCTTTGACCTTTCAGCTTCAGCGGCACGGTTAGCCGTCCTGTTTGTTTTGGGTCAATTTTATCCGTTTAAAAGACGAAATTCATTTAATTTCCTGGAAATAAGCTCTGTTCCAGCATCCAGAAATGGAGGGAAACTTAGTGCTGATGTGTTAATCTTCTTAAAATAAAATCTTTTTTGTGGAGATTTTGACTTCTCTGTCTATGAAAAATTAATCCCAGGACGCTCAAAAGAGAAATTTTACTAATTAAATTCGAGCTCTGTTAAATACAGCCCTAAATAATCCAATTTCATCCCTTTTAATCCAGCGAAATGAATTTAAATCCAGTTCAGTTCAGCCAAAGTTGCTCCAGCCTGAGGTGTCATTTCAGGATTAAGCCGCTGCTTTAATTATGGTCACGTTCCCGGTTAATGCTCGGAAAATAAACCTGATCGGGTTGAAGTCGTGGCCCAGACGCTGTGAGTTTTGTGCCAATTTCTGATCAGTTTCTGGTCTATTTCAGCATATTTTAGCTCTTTTGTGTCATTTTCATGTCATTTTTTGTCGTTTTCTGGTCAGTTTGTCCCATTTTCTGGTCTTTTGCTCCATATTTTTTACATTTAAGGCTAATTATTTGAGTTTTGTGCCAATTTCTGAACATTCTCTGGAGTTTTTCATCATAATTTTCTCTTTTGTGTCTTCTTTTGTCATTTTCTGGTCAGTTTGTCCAATTTTGAGGTCTTGCGCTCCAAATATTTGTCATCTTGTGTTCATTCTTGCAGGTTTGTGTTGGTTTATGTTATTTTGCTCCACGTTTTTTGTTTTTTATGGTTAATTATTGTAGTTTTCTGCCAATTTCTGATCAGTTTCTGGCTTTTTGCAGCAGATCTTTACACTCTTGAGTCTTCTTTTGTCATTTTCTGGTCAGTTTGTCCCTTTTTCTGGTCTGTTGCTCCACATTTTTTATTTCTATGGCTAATTATTGTAGTTTTGTGCCAATTTCTGATCAGTTTCTGGCCTTTAGCAGCAGATCTTTGTAGTCTTACTTTGTCTCACACATTTGTACGGAGCTCCATCATTTTCTGTTTGAGAGTTAATGAGTCTGCAGCTCTGATTGGCCCCTGAAACGGTGACATCATTCACTCTAAACGGGGGTTGTTTGGGGACAGGGGGCTGAGCAGGACCAGGTTTGTCCTGAAACGTCCGGCGTCCGGCTGGTGGCACATTAAGGGATTAAAGTGGTGAAATGGCAGCTGAACTGGACGGAGGCTGGAAACGTGAGGAGCCGATAACCTTCAGCCCTCCGTCTGCAAAGCAGCTGCTAATGCGCCGCACATCTGTCCAGCCATCAACTCTGCATCAGAAACAAGACTCACATTCAAGTTTTTTTACAGCTGAAATGACCAAAACCTGCAGCTTTTTATGTCAGGATGCGAGGTTTTTTTTTTTGTAAATTAGAATATAATAATATCATATTTATACAATAATATAAAGTTATATATACACACACAGGGATGTGCATGTATATGTAAATGTATATATATAAATACATATATACTTTATTATATTATATATATGATGTTAGTTTTTTCTTTAATAGATATATCTAAAAATGTTTTTTTTTAAATAGATATAGAACAATAATATACTAATTTAATATGTATATTTCTTAAAATATATATATATATAAATTAAATATATAAATGAAAATATAAATTATATGAAAATTGTTCGATTTTATCAAATATTTACAAACTGCCCCAAACTGTCCCGAACCGTCCGAAACTGTCCCAAACTGCCCCAAACTGCCCCAAACTGTCCCAAACCGTCCCCAACCCCTCTGCGGCGCCCGGGTGACCCCTGACCTCCGGGCTGTGTCTGAGCCGGGTCTCCATCAGATGAAAGCGCCCCTGGAAATGTGTGGAATGTGGAAAATCTGCTCTTTCCTTTGTTTGATCTGCTGCTGCTGGTCATTAAAGTTTCATGGAGGCTGCGTTTCAGAGGAACGTTACCGGACGCCGCCGGCTGCTTTCTCATCCTCCGGCTTTTGTTCGGCCTCTGTGAGGAGGAGGTGAGACCTCCAGCACGTGGTGCGGAAAACAAAGTTAAGGTTTCAGCATCAGGCTGTGGTTTGATGTAACTCTGATCAAACCCTCATGTTCGTGACGGTGAAAAGATTATTTCCACTGCGGTTACCGGGCAGTTTTAAGGCTCTTATTTCCAATTCAGACCTGTTAAAAGCAGCTGAAAATGCTGTTTGAGTCCAGTTTTTGCTCTGTTTTGGTTATTTTAGACTTTGTTCTGGTCTTTTTGGCTCCATTTTAGCTCGTTTTTGTTGTATTTTTGGTCATTTTTAGATTTGTTCTTTTCCTTTCTGGTGTTTGTATGGTAATATTAGCTCTGTTTTTGCTCTAATTTGGTCATTTTAGCTCTATTTTAGTTTTTTTCTGTTGTGTTTTTGGTCATTTTTAGCTTTTTTGTTTTTGCCTTTTTGGTGTATATTTGTTCATTTTAGCCCAGTTTTTGTTCTACATTGGTCATTTTATCTCTACTTTTTGTTGTTGCTGTATTTATGGTAAAAGAGCTCAGAAATCCTCAGAAAACCTTTTAAACTGATCTTTATCCTTCTGATCCACCTTAAACTGCTGCTCTGCTGTTTGGACACAGCGGTGGCTCATCCCTTGAGTTAGGGGCCTTTTTTCAGCCTGAGAGCTCAGAATGAAGCGGCTTAACAAATAAAATACCCCAAAATCTGGCCTTAAAATGGGAGAAAAAGCAGAGAAAAGTCCAAATGGAAACTCTGGAGCAGCTTCAGAAAGCTGGAGAACGTTTCTCTCCAGCGGCTGATGGGTCAGTGAACGCATCGTTGAGGCCTCTGATGGCGTTCTCCTCCCTGAAGCCCCGACAGGAGTCGTGCTCAGTAAACAGCCGGATTGATCAGCCGGAGTCTGAGCAAACCCCGAAGTCCTCAGAGCAAACGCCGCCATCGATCTGTCCACAGGAGGACTCCCACTTCCTGCCTCCCATTAACTTCCTGCTGGTACCCCCCCCCCCCCCCCCCCCCCCCCCCCCCCCGATTTCTGCTGTATTTTTAATGGGTGCGTTTAATATGAAAATAAATAAATAATTTAGAATAAATTAAATAATAAAGAATAAATATGAATATTTACATTTCTAAAATGTAATATTTACACTATATTTTTACATAAATATGCATAAAAAATAATAGTATATAATTAGTATAATATTTGAATAATATATTATTATATTATTAACAATAATAACAATAATATGATATATGATCATAATTATTATATTTTTATATTGGAGGTCACCTGGGGGGTTCATGGTGGTTAGCAGCTAAACAACCAAAAATAAGTGGGAAAAGCATCAAAACAATCAAAATATAAGTGGAAAAATTAGAAAAACAATTAAAATTAAGTGGAAGAAGCAGCAAAACCACCAAAAATAAGTAAAAGAAGCTGCAAAACAATTGAAAAAATGTAGTCAGGTTAATATGCTGTGGGTGGAACTAAAGAATTGGGGAAAACCAAAGCTGGCTGCTCTAAAGTAAAACAAACCATATCTTATAGCCCTCTCTGAGTCTGTCCTCCATCCTGAACCTGTAACCGTCCTCAAGACTAAACATTTATAGACTAAATATACGTAATTATAACTAAATATATCTCTGAGACCTTGAAGGAGAAAGGAGTCCCCATGAGAAAGAAAAAAACCTTTAAAATATTCACTGGTGGAAAGTCACCAGAGAGAAGAGAAGAATTGATTATACATGTATTGATTTCTTCACAGTTAAAACGATTTCCTGTTTCAAAGTATCCAATTATGAAGTCAGAGTTATTCGTTCAGAATGGCAGGAAAAGAAAACATGTTCAAATCAGGAGTTCTTTAGTCCGAGTCTGTAGAAATGTCTTTATTACTAAAAGAATCCAGTAATAAAGTAAAACTCTTCAGGTTAAACTTGCTGCTTTGCTTCCTGCCTCGGACAGAAAGCCTTCTGCCTACATTTCCCACAATGCAGCAGTAAGAGCTCAAAAGAAACCTTTTGGAAACCGTTTGGCTCCCGTTATGGTTTGAACTTTGACCCCATTGATCCATGAGCCACAACTGGGTTATAAACCAGGACGAACACTCGGGTTTCTGGGTCAGCCGGGCCCTGGACGAGGCCTCGGGGGGGCGGGTGTGTGTGTGTGTGTGTGTGTGTGTGTGTGTGTGTGTGTGTGTGTGTGTGTGTGTGTTTGTGTGTGTGATGTGATGTGGAGATAATCGGCCTAATGGCAGAGCAGCAGGTCGGAGCTGGTCATGTTTGGGTGTCCGACCCAAACATGACCAGGGAGGATTCTGAGGAGTCTAACTGGTTCCAGGACGACTTCTGTGTTAAATATTGGTATGTTGGTTAAAATCCTCCATCAGAATACTCTGTAATTCATAGAATTGGTTCCAAAAACCCACGATAACTCCTATAAATAAATAATAAATAAATAGGGTTTTTATTGGCCCGTTAAGCTCAGAGACTGAAGAACGGAGGTAGAGGTGGAAACTTATTTATTTTTATTTAATTTGTATATTTTATATATTTTTTCTATGACTTTGACATCATAAACTAACTGAGCTTATTTATTTTTATTCTATCTTTATATTTTATTTTTTACTTTGACGTCATAAACTAACTTAGATTATTTATTTTTATTCATTTTTATACTTTATATTTTATTTCTATGACTTTTGACGTTATAGAATTTATGACTTTGATTATCTATAACATAGAATTTTTTCTTCTTTGTGTCGACTCAAATATTTAATAGAATTTCCCATCGGATGTTGGTAAATTCGTATATTATACACGTATTATACACGTCTTAATAGAGGTTCTTCTGTACTTCCTGGAGGAGGAAGACCACCGGCTCCACCGTTTTGCTCCACAGCTGAAACATTGATGCTGTTTCTTTAGCAAACAGAAGCAGGACGCTAGCCAGGCCTGTGCCCACTCGATAGCCATCGATTTTGTGTCTGTTTCTATCTGAGTGACGTGCACGTTGGTGCACAGGCTCGGCTTCCTCCTCCTCCTCTTCCTCTTGGATCTCACAGACTGCTCGGTTAGGTTCATAAAGAGGCTGTCTGTGCTCTTCTTGACCTGTCTGAGCTGGTTTAAAAGGACTCTAAACACCTTAAACAACCATTTTTGTGGGGCTTTTATCTCTATTTATAATGTAGCTTTAAGCTAATTTGTCTGATTCACTGCATCCAGAAGTTAAATCTGGAGAAACGTTATCCTTCCCGCCAGCTTTTTGGATCATTGGAGGACTTTTAAGAGAAATTTTGGCAGTCAGGGTTTTCTTAGCAGGCAGCTAAAGGAGGAAATATTGGTTTATTAGGAGCAAAGAGGCTTTTTATACCCATTTTAAGGTCACAGGAACCAAGGGGCTGAATTCAGGGGCTTCAGAGTGACACCTCAGCCCATCACTGTTCAAAGACGGCTTCCTGTGGCCAAAACTGAAGGAGCTGTTAGGAAAAGAGGCCAAATGTATTAGATAACGAACACAAAGAGCTAATTTTTCTTCATTTAAATCTTAGGAAGTAACAGGGAAGCCTATACATGTTTCTTTGACAGCTTTAAGCTAATGTAGCTTTAAGTTGATTTATCTTTAAGGTAATGTTGCTTTAAGTCAATATAGCTTTAGGTAATGAAGCTTTAAGGCAATGTAGCCTTTTTGCTAATGTAGCCTTTTGGCTAATGTAGCTTTAAGCCAATATAGCTTCAAGCTAATGTAGCTTTAATCCAATATAGCTTTAAGATAATCTATCTTTTAGCCAAATTTCGCTTTATGCAAATTTACTTTCGTATAATCCATCCAAAATCTAAATTTGGAGAAATTTCATCTCTCCTACTAGCATTTTGGATCAATTGGAGGATTTTAGGAAAGTTAAAATATCCTTAGCATGCAGAAAACATGACTTTATTAGTAGTAAAGAGGCCATTTATACTTTTTTTCTTTTTTTTGTACTGTGAAAGAACATGTTTAGGTCACAGAATCCAAAACGTGAATTTAGGTGCTGAGGCCTCCTCCTCTGATCCAAAATGGCTTCCCTGTGGCCGATAATTGACAGAATTGGAGAGTAAACGACATAAAGAAACAATATCAGGGGTTCCTCTAATGTAGCAAAGGTCAAAGGTCACCATGTGGAGCCCTTCTTTAGCTGCAGGTGGTACTGGTTACCTCCCAGCTACCGTTGCCCACGGCGACCAGGTGTCGGCTGATTGATGAGGACAGGAAGTAGCCGCCCACCACCCCTGACCCCCCCCCCACATGCCGCTGTTTCTTTGTGCCTTTGAGCAAAGCAGTGAGCCTTCGTTAATGCTCTGATTTCTGCTCATTTCTTTATTCATTCAGTCTTATTTATTTTGATTTATTCTAAAATGATAATAAACGTCCTAAAGGGAGTCGGTCTCGCTTTAGTAATCACAATAATCAGCGTAGTTCCTTCAGTATTTTTAACTTAGCGTAGAATTTAAAGCGATTTTTATTGAATATTTATAATTTTTAATACAATTTATGACAGTTGCTGCCTCCAAATCTGCTTCAGAGTAGGTTTTTTCCATTTTAAAATCATATATGCCGTCGGAAAAAATGCTTAAACAACCACTGTGGTTGTTTTTATTGTTCTGTGACCTGGAAAGTGAATCCAGAATGAATCAAAAGTAAACAGAAACCATGCGATGAACACAATCATTGCTCGTCTGGAAGGTTTAATTAAACAAAAAAAGGCGCTCGTTGCTGTTTTGTTGAACAGAGTTGGTTTGAAACCACTAGCTCCCTCTTTCCTGCTCAGGATGGAGGGAGAGGAATCAGGTGGGGGGACAAAGGTGCATCTTTCTGTTTGCTTTTCACTGTTTTTTCGCCCGGATTCTTTCTCAAAACTCGACTCCAGCTTGTGCTTTTTGGTGTTTTTTGTGTTTGTTTGCTTCCAGTGGTAAACGCGGCCTCAGTGGAAACGTGGATTTATGGTTCAGTTGGTTCAATTGCCTGCTTTTGGAGAGGTTTTTCTTCAGATTTCCAACCCGGTTTCGTCCTGAACTCGGCTCTTTTGAGTCAGTGGGGGAATATCGGGAGGGGGGGGTTGTCTCTGTTTGTGGGCCTTTTTTGTGTGTTTGCATCTCCAGGGTTGAATTTAGCTCCATCAACACTTAAATTCAGGAGAACAGGAGCCAAACAGAGGCAAACTAAGCTCCTCGGCGCGTCTCCTGGTTTATTTTTACCACTGATAAAGGTAAAAGAGCAAAGCGGGAGCTCCTGGAAGGCGTTAAACCCGATTCGTGGCAGGAAGTTTACCTCACGTCCCATTAATGAGGCAAAAACATGACAGAAAGCTGCATTAATGTCCTTTAAATCTGTCTAGTTTCCACAGAGACTCATTAACAAAGTGTGTGTTGCTTTGAGGGGCCGCGGCCTCTGACCTCTGACCCCTGTCGTCATTTGTAGCGTCCTGTGATCTGGGGGCTAACGCGCACACACAGGAGCCCCCCTTTCACATCTCAGTGACACGTGCCGTAATGAGCTGGTGGATTTAAAGGATTCCTGTCTGAGCTGGGGGTCAGAGGTCAGAGGTCAGCGGCGGGCAGACACACAGAGACTCTGAGCTGAAGTTTTCCACTTCGCAGAACGCTTCCCAGTTCGGCTTTTTACAGATTTAGGGAGCATTTCTCCTCATTTAGCCTGAGTCGGTCTCAGCTTTGCTTTTGAAACGAGAAGAATCTGTGGTTTTAGAGCCATTTTCCCCTAAAGGTGAATGTTAGGGTTAGGGTTAGGGCTAGGGTTTTAGACTTCAACCATTTTCTGATAAGTTTGTTAAATGAAAGAAAGGAGACAATTTGTCCAAATAAAGGCAGCAAAATATGCAAAATAATTGCATATTGTGTCAAATATTTGGATCAAGAAAGACATCGGGAACATCAGGAGAAGTCGACTTTTGAAATGGAAAAGAAATGTTAAAAACCAATATTAAAAGAATAAGAAGAGAAACTCACTCAGACACAAAACCACACATGCAACAACCTAAATATTAGATAATAATAAAACATGGACCAAAGAAAAGCTTCACTCTTGTGTGTTAATTTGACTTTATTTGGGTTATGTTTATCAAAACATAGCATATTAGCTTCATGTAATAAAATGCTAATTATGCTAACAGAAAACGTTAATTATGCTAACAGATAATGCTAATCATGCTAGCTTCTGTCAACTGGTTTGGACTGAATACACAACTTGAAATGGTTTTAATGATCAGATGGCCACTGAAACAAATTGTCATCAAAATATTCAAATTATTCCACAAACATTAAAAGTTGGAAAAAGAGAAAATCAGTCAACAACCTAAATAACAAACAGTAATAGAATAACAATAAAACGTGAACCAAAGAAGTACTTCACTCCTGTGTGTTAATTTAACTTTATTCATGTTATGTTGATCAAAACATGACATATTACCTTTATGTAATAAAATGCTAATTATGCTAACAGAAAACGCTAATTATGCCAACAGAAAATTCTAATCATGCTAGTATCTGTCAGTTGTTTTGGACTGAATACACAATTTGACATGGTTTTAACAGATGGACATTGAGACTAATTTTTCTCAAAATATTCAAATATTCAAAGAAGAAGAAGGAAAAAGAGAAACTGACTCAGACACAGAAATACACAGTCAACAACCTAAATAACAAACAGTAATGGCGGGGTTTGGATGCCTGGAGGGGGCTGATTTGGGGGATTCGTCCCACTGAACCTGACTCTGATGGTGGGGGGGTTTCTGAGCCCCCACCAGTCGGGGGATGCTCTTTCCTTTCCGGGCGCCATGGAGGGCGGAGCCTGGGCGGCGTGAGTCAGAGCGCTGGCTGCCAGATCTCAGCGAGCGGCAGAGAAATTCTCACCGCAGATCACAGGCCGCTCTGAGCTCTGAACATCTGAGCTGAGAGCGGGGTGATAAAAGAGCAGTCTGAGCAGCCAGCGCACAAAAAGCAACTCAAGAGGAGAAAACGCACATTTTACAACAATTACATCGACTTATTTGGATCATGGAAGAAAACTGGTTTACCTCCAGCCTCAGATATTAACAGAAAAAGAGCATGAATATAACCGAATGGCTGTTTTTTTACAGGCACAGCTGCACAAATTATTCTAAATCTATTTTATACTCAATTTTCCTGTTTACACTTTGAGATAATAAGACAAAAAACAGGTGGATAAAAAGAAAACCAAAGTCACCTATCAAAAATTAAAATGTGATCCCAAGAACCAAAAAATATGTCTGTCCTCTAAAATGGACTATTTTTATATAATTTGATACAATATGACACAATTTCTGCTTTAATTTGAGTTTTTTTCTGACACTTAATGTGATCTTTGCAACAATGTATTGATATAATATAACAAAGATTAAAATGCTAACCAAAGAAATTATTTACTTAAACATTATTCAGGTTGTGTTGATCAAAACATTAGCCTCATGTAATAAAGCACAGAAAAAGCTAATTATGCTATCAGAAAATGCTAATCATGCTAGTTTCTGTCACCTGGTTTGAATACATATTTTTAATAATTCTAATCAACAAATGGACACTGACCAGAAAAAATGCTTTCAATCTAAAATTAAACATTATTTAAACTCCTTTGTTTCAAGAAAAAAAGTGAGTTTTATGACAAAAGTTGCTCCACTTATTCCCGCATGTGTCTTTTCATCATCCTTAAAAAAATACCCAAACTCGGTGAGCCGTGCAAACGTGAAACAGCATCCAAAAGAGGTCCAGTCTGGACCTCACGCTGGCCGGAGCTCCACAAACATCCCGCCCCCCCCCCCCCCCCCC
>CAJRST010036666.1:20995155-21005187 GCA_907169785.1 Menidia menidia
TTAATAGTATTTAAATAACCTGGAATCTGCACCAACAGGGAGTTTTTTGTTCTTCAGGGTTCTCAGTGTTTCCTAATATTCAGGCTGCTTTCACAAACCGTTTTCTTCCAGCTTTAATTGTCAGAATAAATCATTTTGGCTTCATTAGCGGCTCCAGTCGGAGAAAAAAAACACCAGAAAATATGCGAGACATTTTCCCCGGTTCTGGCTCCTGGGTTCCCAGCTGCTCTCTGTCATTACGCCGCCGCCCGGTTAACCTCAGCCCTCCCAGGCTCCGCCCACTCCGGCCCCGCCCTCAAACCGCCGCCCCCATCTCTGCCAAACACAATCAGCGCATTCCTCCTTAAGCTGCGGAGGGAGAGCGGCGGCGAGGAGGAGGAGGAGGACTGAGGAGGGATGAAGACGGGGAGGCTAATGCGGCATGATGCATTAATCAGAGTGGGAGGTAATTGAGAGGCCGAGCGAGGGCCGGCCGAGCGAGCTGTCCTCCATCACTGTCTGCTTCTGAGTAAACAGCCCTACTGTACACGCTGAATATTAATGAGCGTCCTCGCCAGGTGTTTCGGGCCCAGAGAAAGTGTTTCCTTTTGTCAACAGGAATCCTTTTATCCGCACACGTCAGGATCAATGCCGGCTCTGTTTTAAACTCTCACCGTGTAAAGGAGAGTCTTCACTGGAGTTCTAAAGACTAGTTTAAAAAGTCTTCATCCACCTTTAATTTCTTTCTTTTTTCCATCAAAGCAGCCAGACGTTATTTAAAGTGTTTTTAGTAACTCTGATCCAGGATTTCTTAGGTCTTTCGAGGTTTTTGTTCAGACATTTTCTAGTTTTTCACTCATTTTAAGTCCTGTTTTAGTCTTTCTTGAGTCGGGAAAAGGCCCCTAACTCAAGGGATGAGCCAGCACTGTATCTAATCAGCAGAGCAGCAGTTTAAGGTGGATCAGAAGGATGAAGATTAGTTTAAAAGGTCTTAAACCGCCTTCAATTGCTTTCTATTCAGGGTTTTTGTTTGGATATTTTCTACTTTTTCACTCAGTTTCCACTGGAGTCTCTGGGTGTCAGATTTGTGATTTTCTGGAGGACTTTAAAGTCTAGGAGCATCTAGTTGGCCTTAATCTGTCCTCTGAACACAGCTATGATAGAAACTGTCCACACGTGTATACAGAGCTAGGTTAGGGTTAGCACATAGTAATAGTTTAGACTATTACGGCCAATTTCTGATCTGTGAAACATTCATTCTGTTTTCTAAGGTGTTTTTATTGGAATAAATAGCACTCTAGCAGCAGGTCTGGTAACAAACCGACACAATTTAGCTCACTCAAGGATATCCCATAATAGTGCAGTTTGTGCTCAGTGAAACCTTTTCTTTTTTGAATATATCAGAAAAAGGAGCCAGCCGGCTGCTTTTATGGGGATGAATAATGGCCCTTTATGGCCAGGTCAAGTAAAAGAACACTTTGGCCTTTCCAAGGTTATCCAGATGGAAATCCAGGGCTCCTTTTCATGGTGTTTCACTTTCAAAACGAGCCGTTTTCATCCTTCATCGAGAATATAGCCCCTTTAAAACCAGTTCCACTTTGTCTGGGTTTCCTCTCCAGGTGGGAACATTTACCCATCAGCCCCCAAAGGTCCTGGATGGGTTACATAATCACATAATCGGGTTTTGGTTGGTATTATTAGCTGTTCATACAGTTTTTCTTTTCTTTGTACACTTTCTTTGACCTCTCAACTGAGAGAAAACAGCTTTTTACTGTTGGGTATTGAGAGAAATCCTAGGCACTCCTCTCTAGATGTGTTCCCAGGCCAGATGAGATACATAATCTGGTCCCAATTGGTCCTTTTTTATCATTTAAGTTGCTAATACTGTTTATTTCTTGCCCTGAGAAATGTTCCCAAACTTTATTTTCCCTCTCAGTTGAGAGGAAACAGCTTTTTGCTGTTGAGTATTGAGACAAACGAGGCGTTCGGGGCCAAATGGGAAATAGGATCTGGTTTCAGATGGTGCTTTTCAGTAATTTAAGTGGGTTGTACTGCATTTTTTTTCCTTTTTACAAATCCTCCCAAATGTTCCTTGTCCTCTCAGATGAGGGAAACTTGTGAGGTTCCAAAAAGAAAGTCGTAACCTTTATTTTTTTAACAATTATTACACGATGAAATACTCCATAATACACTGAAACCAAAGAACAAAACCTTTTTATTGAACTAATAAAAGTACTTTATTGTAATAGTAATATAAATAATAATAATAATTGTACTAATAATTATAATCAATACGAACTGAAGGCTTCAAATTGCGGAGGTCACTGGATTAGCCACCTAGCTTCTACCTTCCTTTAGCACGTAGGTCTTCAACAGGGGGTCCGCGGCCCCTAGGGGTCCGTGGAGGTACTGCATGGGGGTCGATTTGGTTGATTAGACTTTTAAAAAATTTGTATATATCTGGATCGGAGCGGCTTCTGACAGGAAAAATGCCGATCCAGTTTTTTTAAAAGTCTGATCCCACACGAGCGTTAGCATTAGCATTAGCATCTGTAACCCACAGGTCTGTGTCCTAACCATTAAGTTGTTATCAGAGTAAATCCCTGTTCAACATGAGTCTGACAACTAAGTAAGAAGAATAAATAACTTTAAACTTGAACACATGCTCTGATAGGCCGGGATCGGATTGGAAAAAAGCTGGATGGGGACATCCCTACGGTTTCACTTCTTGGGAAATGCTTCCCGTTGTCTGGATCCAGTCAAACTCTTTGGGAAAATCCTTTTAGTTCTCAGTAAGTCGGAGCCTCTGGAGGAAGGTTTGCATCTCCACACAGACGCACTCAGATGGGAGATAATTGGATAATAAGTTAAAGGACGCTGCGCCTCTTTCTCAATCGGTTTAATTTATTTCCCTGTTTATCACAGCGTTTCTCCCCCGTCTCTGACGAGCCTCATTATTCACTGGCAGTAATCACCAACCACACAGTTACATAAAACAATAACGACAACACACAACGGCCTCTATCTATAACGTCAGCAGCTCTTCTAACTCCGACTAAATCTGTCTGCTTTCTCTGGGCTGTAACCGAGAATTTAAGCTTCGGTTTAGAGAAAAACTAAAGCAGAAATCCTCCTTTCGGTTGACTTGGTAACTGAATCGGTTGCAGCTTCAGATTAGCTTGTTGTCTGGAGTCTTTTATTAGTTTTCTGTAATTTAAAATGTTTTTTTTTTTCTTCCCAGCCTCGTGATTGCGGTGGATTTACGAGCAGTCTCAAATTAGTGTGTTCCCGATACCCTCCGGTTTACGGCCTGGGAAGCTTTTTACGACCCGTTAAGAGCTGCATGATTAAAGCGCCACAAAAAATGAGCTGGTTTCTGTTTGATTATCGGGACGCTGTGTTAAAGAGCTGTTGGTCCAAATGTTGTTCTAAGGCCCTTAGACACGATCACTACAGATCTGAAAGTAGGATTCAGGGGATCCTTGCCCAGAACCGTCCAGATTCACTCAGGATTTCTGTTTATTTACATCCAAACTAAAAGAATTTGGATTTTTTTGGAAACTGGCTGCATATCAATTAATTTTCCTAACCCCCAAACCCCTAACCCTAACCTCTAATCGTAACCCCTAACCCTAACAGCCTAACCCCTAACCCTAACCCTTAATACTGACCCTTAATCCTAACCCCCTAACCTCTAATCCTAACCCCCTAATATTAACCCCCTAAACCTAACCCCCTAACTCCTAACCCTTAATACTAACCCCCTAATCCTAACCCCTAACCCTAATCCCTAATCCTAACCCCCTAACCATAACCCCCTCATCATAACCCCTACTCCCAACCCCTTAATCCTAACCCCTAACCCCAACCACCTAACTCTAACCCTGATCCTAGCCCGTTTTAGCTCACAATAACCAGCAGGAAACACGCCTTTCTCTCAGAAAACATTCACCTTTGCGTGTACGGGTTCCACTTCATCACACAAACTGAAGCCCCTCTTTTTAGATCTTTTACGTTAGATTGGAGTACTTTATTGATCCCACGGCGGGGAAATTCTCACATTTGCCCAAAAAGAAGCAAACATAGGATTAAAGCTAGCAGGTTCCAGATCTAACGGAAAGATAGCGCCTCTGTAGTCATTGTTAGCATCAAACTATGAACGTGTTTCCTAATTTCCCTCGAAGCAGCAACTTGTTGTTTTAGTTGTTTTTCTGGTCCCATTTCCCCCAACAATCCGACACGCTGTGGTGTAAACACGGTCCTGTCTGGGGGCGAGGATTTTCTGTGGCTTCATGATAAGCATCTGGAAAATTAGCTGGAGTCTTTTACAGGCCGAGGCTGGTCATTCAGAGGGAAGGGAAACGGGGAGCTAATGCTTTTTCTTTGGTCAGACGCTCTGAACTCTGAATCGTCCAGGCAGAAAAAAGGCCCCTAACTCAAGGGATGAGCCAGCGTTGTGTCCAGATGTTCTTTAAAGTGTTTTTAGTGACACTGATCCAGGATTTCTGAGGTTTTTCTGGGTTTTTGTTCAGATATTTTCTACTTTTTCATAAATTTTCTGTCCAGTTTTGGTCTTTGTTGATTCAGAAAAAGGCCCCTAACTCAAGGGATGAGCCAGTGCTGTGTCCAGACGTCCTTTAAAGTGTTTTTAGTGACTCTGATCCAGGATTTCTGAGGTTTGTTGGAGTTTTTGGTTAGATATTTTCTACTTTTTCACTAATTTTTAGTCCAGTTTTGGTCTTTCTTGAGTCAGAAAAAGGCCCCTAACTCAAGGGATGAGCCAGCGCTCTGACCAGCTCGGCAAAGCAGCAGTTTAAGGTGGATTAGCAGGATAATTAGATTAGTTTAAAAGGTCTTCAGCCTCCTTTAATTTCTTTATTTTTTCCTCTAGGCAGCCAGACGTCCAGTTTCCCAGTTTTATTCTTTGTTGAGCCACAAAATAGGTTAATCAAATTAAAACAAGAACTGATTAAATAGATTAAAAGTTTAGTGTGCAGATAGAATACCCCCGGCAGCAGTCGAGCCGCTCTTAAGGTGGACTGTGAGTGGCTTAAGGTGGACTGTGAGTGGGGCTGTTTACAGTAGTCACTTCCTGTGTGACGAAAACACAAACAAAACTCCTCAGCTCTGTCTTTTTTTGCGTTCCCGGGTCTGGAAAAGCATCTTATTAGCTAGCCCAGGCAGGCCGACGGAGAGCCCGGCTTCCTGTTGTGGAGCGGTAAACGCGTTCCTGCCTCAGACCGGCAGATTAATGAGGGAGGAGGAACTGTGCCGATGCACCTCCAGCTTTAATTAAAGCCTCGGAAAAGCAGGGAATCCGCTCAGAGAGCCGGTCGGAGGAACAGACTCTGCTTTCTGCCTCTGTTTTCCTCTCACCACGATTTAATGTGCCACTCCCCTCATTATCCTCGGAAAAATATTCTTTCAGATCAAACTAATTCTCCACTCGGTGCGCCTGGTACAACGGCTCACGTTGGGTTTATCTTTTATTAAAGATGAGCTGTTATTTAGAAAGAATTAGACGTGTTAATAAGCATTGTTTCCTCTCTTAATGACAGAGGTGTTTTCGCTCAGTTTAGCTCTTTGTAACAGCAACTCGCTTAATTAAATACAAAAAGACAATCACACAACATCCAAAGATGAATAACAAGCTATTCAACGTGTAAACGTAAAAAAACAAACCCTTCTCACAACCTGAACATCAGTATACACAAAACGGACACAAATTAAGATGTTTTAGGAGAATAAAAAGAGTGTAAACTGTAAGAGAGGTGTCACGATTGGGGATAAAGACAGCATCAACCAAAGGTTTTCGTCTCTTTTTGAACGAGGAACCCAAAACGAACACAAACTAACCCAATCCAGCCCAAAACGGAGCCAAACTGGTCCAAAATGGACCCAAACTGGTCCAAATGGGACCCAAACTAAACCAATCCAGCCCAAAACGGACCCAAACTGGTCCAAAACTGACCCAAACTAACCAAATCCAGCCCAAAACTGACCCAAACTGGTCCAAAATTGACCCAAAATAACCCAAACCAACTCAAAATGGACCCAAACTGGTCCAAAACTGACCCAAACTGGTCCAAAACTGACCAAAACCAACCTAAAACAGATCCAAACTGGTCCAAAACTGACCAGAAACAACCGAAAAACGGACCCAAACTGGTCTAAAACTGACCCAAAGTAACCCAAACCAACCCAACACTGCCCAAAACTGGTCCAAAACTGACCCAAACTGGCCCAAACCAGCCCAAAACGGACCTAAACCGGTCCAAAACTGGTCCAAAGCCTACCTAAACTGACCCAAATCAGTCTAAAGTAGGCTAAAAGAGAACATTCCTGGTCCAGGTCTGTGCTCATTAGTGGCTCTGTCTCCAGTTTTGTGTTTTTTACCCTTTAAAGAGCTCCTCTGAAGGGCCTCCTTCATGTGCGCCGGACATTTGGCTCCTTCCTTTGTTCTGTAATCCGAACAAAAGCGTTTTGATCCAGCACAAGCACCAACAGGGTGGAATCGGCTGAGAAAAGGCCTCAAATCTGAAGGAATATTGAATAAAAACGGGCCCTCAGGACTCCGGCTGCACTGTGGACATTTATTTAATCATTTATTTCCTTCTCCTGCTTTGACTGTCAGAGCTTTTACAGGAAAATAATCACATAAAGTTAAATGAAACTGTTATAAATCAAACAATGTGTCATTTCTCATTATTCCACATGAGTAATGATACTTATATAATTCATGGGCATTCATAGTTTGATTTATTTGATTCATCTTTAGATGTTTTTCCCTCCTACGGTGGCCCAGAAGTGTCAGTAACACTAATATCCAACAACAGAAGTATTAAGTTTGTTGATTCTGTCGAATAAAAACATCATTTTCTGTTTATAATATCCCATTTATTTACTTTACCGAATTATTTATAATTTAATTAACCTTCACAGTTCTTTTGTACATTTTATTAAAATTTGACAGTTTTTTTAAAGGATTTTTCCATGTTTTTCTTTTAGTTATAGATGCATTTATGTCCCCCTTGGTTTGTTTTGGAGTGTATTGACAGAGGTTGAAGGACAGGTTGTTTTATTCTCATAATGAGGCGGAAGGAAAGGTAAAATCCAGACGGTGAAATGGAAATGTAGGCAAACAAAAGAGGTATAATTGCATCTATAAATATAAAAAAAACATGAAAAAAGCATTTAAAAAGATGTCAAATTAACATAAAATGCAGCGAACAAAATGTACAAATGATCAAAAGGAGAATTAAATGATAAAATGTGACGTTTAAAGTCACGTAAATGAGCCAAAGTTTTTAATTTTACATTAAAAATATATTCATTAGAAAAAGGAGGTTTGCACGTTTCTTTAAAGTTTGTTATTAATTAAGAGTTAAGCGATTAAATTATTAATAAATCTATCTATGTTCATGAGTTTAGTTAATTTTTTCCTATTTTTCTGTTAAATTAATTTATTTTTTTACTTTAGTGATGCCTTCAATCTTTCCTTTTCCATTTTTTTCAAAATTTAAATCCAACATCTGCCTCCTCAGCTGAGCACAGCTGGATGGATCTGGGTTTGTAGCACTTGTAGGCCGCCGACCTTTGACCTCTGCTGGCGTTTTTCGTCCCGTTTTCTGCTCCGTCTGTAGCCCGTTTGGCTGCCGGTTAGCCATGCCGTTAGCATTAGCGTTAGCCTGTCCTCTGGCTCCCTGTGGGCCAGTTGTCTCTTTTGGCTAGCTGCTTCCCTGTTGGCAGGCTAGCCGCTAATCCAGACTGGATGCTAATGAACTCTGTCCGGCATCCATTTCGTTATCCATGCCGTTAGCATTAGTGTTAGCGTTAGCCTGTCCGCTGGCTCCCTGTGGGCCAGTTGTCTCTTTTGGCTAGCGGCTGCCCTGTTGGCAGGCTAGCCGCTAATCCAGACTGGATGCTAATGAACTCTGGCCGGCGTCCACCTGCTTCCTGTGGAGGCGTCTGCTGCTGTGGAGCCCAGCGGCTAACAGGGAGACAGACACACTCCAGCCAGTGAGAGGAGGCTAATTGGGCCTGTTTTATTTATTTTTCTTCAAAAACCGGAGGAGCAAAATCCCACACACATCCATCATTTATTGAAACTCGCTTTGGATCCATTTGAAATAAAAAACCCTTCAGTTAAGGTTTGAAACATTTATAATTACTACTGACTGAATGCTATCCAAGCTAGCCCTCATTTCTTTACATATTTAGAAAACTAATACATGGTATTAACACTATTTTTTGCCTGCTGGGAATTCTGGGAAAAGTTTAAAACGTGAAGAGTAAAAAAGTACACAATAGAAGCTGATTTAACCAAGGACAACAGAACCCATCAGAACCAGAACCTCCTCTTCTTCTCTTCCTCTTCCTCTCTTTCTCCTCTTCCTCTTCCTCTTGTTCTCTTCCTCTTCTTCTCTTCCTCTTCTTCTCTTCCTCCTCCTCTTCTTCTTCCTCTCTTTCTCTTCCTCTTCTCTTCCTCCTCCTCTCCTCCTCCTCTTCTCTTCCTCTTCTCTTCCTTTACTCCTCCTCTTCCTCCTCCTCCTCTTCCTATACTCCTTTTCCTTCTCTTCTCCTCCTCCTCATCCATCACCTCCTCCATCTCCTGTGCATCAGGGGGAGGAACGCCGGCCTCCTTATCGGCTCCTCCTCTTCTTCTTCTCCTCTTCCTCCTACTCCTCTTCCTCTCCTCCTCTTCTCTTCCTCTACTTTTCCTCCTCCTCCCTAACCCTAACCCTCTCCATTTGAAATAAAAACCTTTCAGTTAAGATTTTAAACATTTATAATTCCTACTGACTGAATGCTATCCAAGCTAGCCCTCATTTCTTTATATATTTAGAAAACTAATACATGGTATTAACACTATTTTTAGCCACAAAAATAGAAAATACTTGCAAAGATTTGTAAAAATGTGGTGAAACATAACTGGAAATACTGAGCAGAGGCAGTAAAATGTCTTCTTCTTTCCTCCACTGGTCCAGTTTCCTCAGATGTTGCTGAGATCTGCCCAGTTTCCTGTTTCCTGTCTGTAAACCTCTGACATGGATCACTATTAAACACAAATAAAACGGGAGTGGGTTGAAAAAGTGTAAAAAGATGATTCCATTTCCAAAGAAAAAGTCTGAAAGACCTTCAGAAAGGTCCTTTTGAAGAACTAATTCAAAAGACGACTAAAAAAATGCGGCGGCTTTGAGGGAAACATAAAGAAACGAGGACTTTTGTGTGGCTGTTTCACAGTAAAAGTCAAAGGTTTTGCTTTTCTTTGGAGACGGTTTCAAGCCTGATATGAACCTGAATAAATAGAAGGTAGAAGTTAAGAGATTCTTGTTTTAAGAAGGAGAGCGGAGGATTTTTTTAACCTCTACTGGAACAATATGAGGCCAGTTATTGAAAAGACCCAAACACTGACCGTTCCACCTTGTAATAGATTTAATTCCCGCTCAGTGTTTTTGTGTCTCAGTATATAAGGGCTTTAACCATCAGCCTCCTGATTGGTTATTTCAAGTAGAATTCCTAGTTTTGTCTGTTAAAAGCTTTTGTTTTGTTCTTCTGAGTGGTCGGTTCTTCTTTGGGCCTTTTCCCCTTCCAAAATAAACTTTCCAAAGACGTCTGTTTATACAAATTTAACTAGCTTGTGGGTAAAAATTTTGGCGCTCAAGTGACCGAGATGTAACTGAGAGAATCCAGTTGTTTTTCAGTCCAAATGTGTTTTTCAAAATAAAAGATATGACAAAATAAAATATTATTCAGTTCAATTGTGTCTACTTTGATAAAAAAGCATCTGCTAAATGCAGAAACATCGAATTAAACATAAATACAACGGGAATAATTCATTAATACTTAGGCGGCCAGTGGCCCAAAGCCGGCTGATCCACGTCCCAGAACCCGTCCATGGACCAGGGGTTGGGGACCACTGCTTTACGGGTTTTGTCTGTGGAGTTTGAGGTGTGACCGGTGGGAAATCGTTTGGTTCTCGGTGGGTTTTCCTTCCTGTTTCTGCTCTTTGTTTGGACGGGGTTGGGGAGCCCCCCCCCACACACACACACC
>CAJRST010036666.1:21088949-21102265 GCA_907169785.1 Menidia menidia
ACGGATGTGAACAGCGAGAAAAAGATCTGGGACAGAAGGCTGAGCTCTAAAAGTCGGATAAATATGGTAGATTTTTAAATAAAAGATTAAAAAAAGATGAGGTGGTGAGGGAGACTTTATCAGACTCAGCTGGAGTTGTAGGAGGAGGAGGAGGAGGAGGACGAGGAGGAAGAGAAGGAAGAGGAAGAGGAATAAGCTAATGGGGGGAATTAATTCTTCAGCCGGAGGAGAAAAAGGTTGGAGAGCCGCAAAGAGCCGGGAGCTTTAAGTAGTCGGCATTAGGCCGAATGTCAGGAGGCCAGAACCTGAACCAGAACCTGAACCAGAACCTCCTTCTTCTTCTTCTTCTGGGTCCTTCTGGGTCCTAGAGACTCATTCTGGGTACTACAGGCTCATTCTGCGTCCTTCTGGGTCCTACAGACTCATTCTGGTTCCTACAGGCTCATTCTGGGTCCTACAGGCTTATTCTGGGTCTTACTGACTCATTCTGGGTCCTACAGACTCGTTCTGGGTCCTTCTGGGTCTTAAAGGCTTATTCTGGGTCCTACAGACTCGTTCTGGGTCCTACAGACTCATTCCAGTTTGTTGTGGTTTAGTTTTTGGGGCCCCTCTAGGGGGGGCGGGGCCTATTCCCCTTTTAGACTCGGCCCTGGTGCCATTAGAAGGAATCACATTAACTCTGGACGCTCTGTTGGCTCTTATCTAATAATTTAGTGAGGAAACATAAAAGCTGTGGACTGTTTTGAGGGCTGAATCCAGCATTAAGCCCCTGAAAGCCTCCTGCCCCCCCATAATTGTGGGTTTTATTGTGAGCTCACCAAGTGGAGGGCAGCTGTTTATTGTCTTTGTCAGAGGCAGTAAATGGAGGCTCCAGAGGAAACGGTATTAGTTTTGGACAAATGATTCATTTTAATGCCGTTCCTCTAATGAATGCAGCATTCAGAGTTTATTCCAAATGAACCTCCCACTGGCTTTGATTAATTAGACGATACGCACATCATAAAAGATGCTTTGTTTTTTTTTGTTTTTGTTTATAGGGATGACAAACTGTTTCCTTTGTGGAGTTAAACTCACGCTTGTTGAGCTCGGACACATAAAGAGAAGCTGGAAAACCTCCAGAGAGTCCAGTTTTTAGATCTAAAAAGCTGAATTTTCAATGATTTCCCTTAATCTAAATACCAAAAAAGCTGATTTCTAATGATTTTCCTCCATTTGAAGACCTTAAAATCAGATTTTAAAATAATTTTCCTTAATCTAAAGACCTAAAAAGCTGGTTTCTCAGTGATTTTCTACAGAATTCCCCACTCAGATGTTCCTCCATTTAAATGGATCCCACACAGTATCCTCTCCTTTCTCAGGTCACATGGGACAGCAGCCCTGCTCCCATTGGCCCCTTTGAATAAAACATCTGAAAGTCTGCTATGAAGGTTTTTTCTTCATTTTTCTTCTAATCTGTTTTGTTTAATTTTCTTTCAGGAGTAACATGAAGATCTCACCTGAACTGAATTGTAGATTTTTAAAAAACAGTAAATAAAGGATTTAGATTTTTTTTTTCTTCTTCTTCCTTTTCTGACTGGTTTAGTTCTTCTTTTTCTTCTATTTGTTTGAATGGTTATGTTTGTCTTCTTCTTCTCTGACTGGTTTTCTTTTTCTTTTTCTTGTCTGACTAGTTTTGTTGATCCTTTTCTTCTTCTTCTTCTCTGACTGGTTTTGTTCTTCTTCTTCCTCTTCATCCTCTTCTTCTTCTTCCCTTTCTCCTCCTCCCTCTGTTGCACACGTCTGAATTAAACCTTATCAGATCTCTCCGTGCTGATCTGAGGGCCGCGCTAATCTCCAGGTTAGCGTTTCACTCCGCGCCTGCTCTCCCTTCTCCTTTTCTTCTTCTTCTCCTCCCACTATGGCTGCTGCTTTTTTCTTCCTTTAAAAGGAAGCGGAGCTAACAGACTGGACCTCGGCTGGTTCACGCAGAGCAGGAAGACCTCAGAGGAGCAGAAAGGCCGGGAAAAAGCTCCTCTAACTCTCAGCTCAATCCATTTTTGCCTTCTTTTCTGGTTCTGGTTCCTGAGCTTTTAGAGTGGAATGGGACCTGGTTCTGGTTCTGGTCCTGGTCCTGGTCCTGGTCCTGGTCCTGGTCCTGGTCTTGGTCCTGGTCCTGGTGCTAGTCCTGGTTCTGGTGATGGTCCTGGTTCTGATGGAGGTTTTTTCTTCCTTGTCCTGGTTCTTTGTGTGGAAAGTCTGAAGTCTTTTGCTTTTTCTGTGAGTTTCAACCAAAATGAGGCTGTTTTTCTTCTCTAATCTGAGTTTTTCTTACCTAAACTGAGTTTTTCTGTGAGTTTAAGCATTTTTTATGCTCTGAATTTTTTTTAGGTGAGTTTATGCCAAAACAAACCAATTTTTCTGCCTTAAAATGAGTTTTTAATGTGAGTTTTAACCAAAATTTCTGCTCTAAACTGAGTTTTTCTGACTAAAACTGAGTTTTTCTGTGAGTTTGAGCTTTTTTCTGCCCTAAAATGAGTTTTTCTGCGAGTTTGAACCAAAACAAGACCATTTTTCTGCTTTTATCAGAGTGTTTCTTACTCAATCTGAGTTTATCTGAGTTGCTCTGTGAGTCTGAGCCTCTCCTCTGACTCCAGCTCAGAGGAGTGGGAGCCTCTGTGGTTTGTTTAATCCCTTTAATCCTCTCCTAACACGGGTCTCATCTTATCTGCCTGCTTCATGATGTTTGTTTGGAAATCGTGGGTTTTCCGTCCTTCGGATGACAGGGAAAACATGTGGACTCCACTCCAGCAAATCCGCTATCGGGGAGCCAATCTGATCCAGCCAGGTTTGTTTTCCATCTCACTGATGGGAAAAATGAAACATCTCTGATAAAAAAATGACCAAAGCTGGCAAATCCAGATAATCTCTTGAGTCTACAGATGTTGAGCTGAGGCCGAAAAAAGGTTTGGAGAAATAATTTAACAGTGCAGGAACAACCTGATCTATTTAATGTCAGCGCTCACTTTCACCTCCATGTTCTACCAGGAGATTTAGTTATTTTGCTATAGGAGTTTAACTGGTTCCAGGACGACTTCTATGTTAAAATATTGGTATGTTGGTTCAAATCTTCCATCAGAATACTCTGTACTTCCCAGAATTGGTTCCAAAAACCTACGATAACTCCTTAATAAATACTGCAGATAATTACACATAGCAAGAAAACAAATGACTTCTAGAAAAGAGATGGAAAAAGAAATAAATGATAAAGAAATAATCAGTAAAAAGGGTTTTTATTGGCCCTTTAGCTCAGAGACTGAAGAACGGAGGTAGAGGTGGAGACTGAGATACAGGACCAGCCCTAACTCACTCTGACTTTAGACAGGAACTATACACCAACTTACACTAGTTATTTGATTTAATTTCAATATTTTATATATTCTTTTCTATGACTTTATAAACTAACTTAGCTTTTTGTTTTTATTTAAATTTTGATATTTTATATATTTTTTCTATTACTTTAATGTCATAAACTAACTTAGCTTATTTATTTTTATTACATTTTTATATTTTATATATTTTTTTCTATGACTTAGAAATTTACTTCAGGTGTCAAGTCGAATATTTGATCAAATTTAACCTCGGATGTTGGAAAATTCACATGTTCAGGCATCTGAAGCAGAGTTTCTGCTGTACGTCATATTTTCTATTCAATCTTTCCTGTTTTGCCTGTTTTTAGTGGTTCTAATCTGGTTTTACTATGTAAAATAAAAGCAAAAGTCTTCTGGTTTGGATTAAAAAGCTCCATTATTCTCTATTCATTTATCTCCAATTCTATGCAGATGACACTTTCACTTTAAATCTGACGTTTATTTTCTATTCCTTTCTGGGTATTTAGAGGGTGGATTTCCTTTAATTTTCAGTAAAAACAGTAGTGATGTTTTATTTGGAGCAGCTACCTGCTAAAACCAGGTCCAGACGGAATCTGTCTTCATTTTAATCTCTATTTCTAACAGATAATAACGACCACCACTGAGACTTTAGCCTTCTCTGACCCTGGATGTTGAAGCCAAATGAAACATTTCCCACTTGGATTTGTCCAGTTTCTCGTTTCTCAGTTGTTCTTAGACTATTTTCTTCTCTTTTAGGTTGATTTTCACTTTAAAAAGTGGGATATAAAGCCCCCAAAAGTGCTTTAGGTCCGTGTTTCCTCTCGTGTTTCCATTGTGGCTTAATGGCTTTTTAATGGAGAAACCCGGCATCGAGCTGACCTGTGAGCTTTAATCATAATAACAATTATAATAATAATTAATAGTAGAAGCTGTGCATCCACAAAGGGAATCACACTCATAGCCTTATAATTATTATTAGGAAAGGACACAATCAGGAGAGACAGAGGCCATTAGAAATTAATTAGTGCCTTTATGACAGCCGCTGTGAACTGAGCAGAGAAATCTGCTAAATTTAAGGTGGAATCAAACATCTCCTGGACTAAATGTCCTGAAGGCTACCGACCCGAACGTCTGATTTCTGTAGTTTTAGCTGCTTTTTAGCCTCTTTTTAGCTGCTTTTTAGCCTCTTTTTAGCTGCTTTGTAGCTGGGTTTTTAGCTGCTTTTTAGCTGTTTTTCTGGCTGCTTTTTGGCTTCTTTTTAGCTGCCTTTCTAACTGCTTTTTAGCTGCTTTTTGGCTGCTTTTTGACTGCTTTTTAGCTGACTTTTAGCTACATTTTCGCTGCTTTTTGTCGGCTTTTAACCTGCATTTGGGCTTCTTTTTGGCTGCTTTTTTGCTGCTTTGTAGCTGCTATTTAACTGCTTTTTAGCTTGGTTTTTTGGCTGCTTTTTAGCCTCTTTTTATCTGCTTTTTAGCCTCTTTTTAGCTGCTTTTTGGCTGGTATTTAGCTGCTTTTAGCTGCTTCTTAGCTTCTTTTTAGCTGCTATTTAGCTGCTTTTTAGCTGCTATTTAGCTCCTTTTTAGCTCCTTTTTAGCTTATTTTTAGCTGCTTTTTAGCTGTTTTTTTTACTGCTATTTAGCTGCTTTTTAGCTTCTTTTTGGCTTTTTTTTTAGCTGCTTTTTAGCTGCATTTTGGCTCCTTTTTTGCTGCTTTTTGCCTCCTTTTTTGCAGCTTTTTAGCTCCTTTTTAGCAGCTTTTTAGCTCCTTTTTAGCTGCTTTTTAGCTGCATTTTGCCTCCTTTTTTGCAGCTTTTTAGCTCCTTTTTAGCTGCTTTTTAGCTGCATTTTGGCTCCTTTTTGGCTGCTTTTTAGCTTCTTTTTTCAGCTTTTTAGCTGCTTTTTGGCTGCTTTTCGGCCGCCCTGCAGCTATTTGTGGCCTCTCCTCCTCAGGAAAGCGGGATCCAGGAGTGTGACGGCTGTCAGGAAGCGTGCGCGTCTCCAAACTTCAAAGGAGGCCGCGTTTGAGCGGGGCTTTAAATAACTCCAGACTCTCCTGCCTCTCTGGAGCCTCCTATTAACGCTTTGCTTTCGCTTTCTTCGGGAGAACCGTGATCCAGATCCCATCGTCTCCACCACTATTTTTATCCCCTGCTAATTAGCGCGGCTTTAATTTCTGCGGACGGACCACAGGGGGGTTTCAGGCTCCAACCTGGCGCCCCCGCCGCCGTGAGGCCGAGCTGCAGCTGAACGCAGAAAAGCTGCTCTCAGCTCCTCTTTAAGACACTTTTCTGACTAAATTTGCCATCTGTGAGGATTTTTTGGGCACTGTTGACAACCAGAACAACACAAAGGACAGTTTAAAACCTTAAAACCTATTCGATCGGATATTTAGAAGGACAAGAAAACGTCATTTCTAAAGAAATCTTAAGAAAATCCACAGCCAAAGGCTCCCTTTCCTCCCAGAATCAACTTAATCAGCTTCCATTTTTCCTCTGCATGTTTTGCTCAGACAAAATCTGGTTGTTTCTGCTTTATTTGTGCTCCTTTGTGCATTTCTTGGTTTCCTTATGTGTTGTTTTGGTTATTTTTCGGGAAAAAACTATGAAATGTGAGGATTTGATGTGTTTTGGGGATTTATTTTGTCGTTTTTACTTTCGTTATAATGAAGTAATGATGCATTAAACAGAACATTTAATGCATTTATAACAATAATAATTCAGTTTTAGTGTCAGATATTTAATAAAAGGGTGAATTTTATCCCTGTGTGGCTAAATTTCCTTTTGGTGAAGGTGTCATATTTCTCATTTTCTCTCTTAAAGTTGACCAAATCATATTTGATCCTGATAAAAATAGAGGAAGAGCTGTCCACTGCCGGCTGTTTCTGTGTCCTCTCAGAGAACTCATCCAATAACTTTTTATTTTTTGGGGGGTAAAGACAAGAAATGAGTTTTCGTCTCTGATATGAAACAATATGAGCAGAAATCGGAGGAGTCTGAGTCCATCTCAGACTCCAGCAAACAGAAGTTGGTGTGGAAACGTCTGCCGGTTTTCTTCTCTGGGAAATGGGACTCGTGTCGCTCAGAGAGATATTTATGTGGAAAACCGCCGATTTCAGGAAACTAAAATGGAGTTTTTAGAGTAGTTTCCAGCTTCTGGTCCTGACTTGTAAAGAAAAAATTAAAAGACTCGACTCAGAATCGACTTTATTTATCCTTTATATTACTCTGACAGGGATATTCAACCTATCAAAATACAAATACTCTACTTCTGATGCTTAAATATATTAATTATCCAACATCTGAAGTGAAATTTGATCAAAAATTCGACACGAAAACCAAAGTAAATTTCCAATAGACGTCAAAGTCATTAAAGATATACTGTATATATATATATGTAGCAATTAAATAAAAGAAATAAGCTAAGTTAGTTTATGAGGTCAAAGTCAGAGAAAAATATGTATATAATATAGAAATTAAATCAAAATAACTAGTGTAAGTAGGTGTAAAGTTCCTGTCTAAAGTCAGAGTGAGTTAGGGCTGGTCCTGTATCTCAGTCTCCACCTCTACCTCCGTTCTTCAGTCTCTGAGCTAAAGGGCCAATAAAAACCCTTTTTATTGATTATTTCTGCATCATTTATTTCTTTTTCCACCTCTCTTCTAAAAGTAATTTGTTTTCTTGCTATGTGTAATTATCTACAGTATTTATTAAGGAGTTATTGTAGGTTTTTGGAACCAATTCTAGGAATTACAGAGTATTCTGATGGAAGATTTGAACCAACATACCAATATTTAACACAGAAGTAGATCCTGGAACCAGTTAAACTCCTCTGTAGAGGTTCTGCTTTATAACAAAATCAGATCCACCGAAAAAAAAGGACAAACAGGAAAGGCTGAATAAAGAATATGACGTATAAACAACGTAAACCTGATGAGCTTATGAGGCTTTAAGGGAGTCGTCTCTCATTAATATTAATGCCTGGATCCTCCCTTATTTTTAGCTAATCAGCGGCATATTGCTCCATAATGGGCGCTAATCTGACTGCTAAACAGCTGCATAATGTTCTTCCAGAGGCTGCTGCTCTCTTTTTTTTAATCTAATTCTGCTGTTTTGTTTAGGAAATCATTTCCAGGAGAGCTGAATCTGGGAGAGAGGGGGGGGGGGAGATAAAACGGCCCCCTCGTCTTCATCAAGCCGCCCAACAGCCTGCAGAGAGTCCTTGTCTACAGATTAGGGCTGACTGGGACTGAGTGGTGCTGGTGGTGATGGGAGCTCAGCGGGGGGAGCGACCGGCCCATTCATCTCCAGCCCCGCCATGAATATTCAGGGAGGGGGGGGGGGGCTTCATTAAGACCCAGAAACTGTGATTATGCCAGAACCAGGAGAGGCTGAGACACAACAGACACACTACAGACACACAATGAGGAAGAATGAGGCTGGATTAGGCAAGATAAGAATGGTCAGAGGAGCCATTTGAGGCAAAATGAGGCCAGATGAGGCAAATTGAGGCTGAATGAGCTTGGGTGATTTTGAAAGAGGTCAGAGGAGGCTGGATGAGGCTGAATGAAGCCTGATGAAGCCAGATGAGGCAGAATGAGGCTGGATGAGGTCATATGAGGCAAAATGAAGCAAAAAGAGGCTGGATTAAGCCAAATGAGGCTCAATAAGGCTGGATGAGGCTCAATGAGGCTGGATGAGGTCATATGAGGCAAATTTAGGCTGAATGAGGCCGGTTAGAGGAGCCAGATGAGGCAAAATGAGGCTGGATGAGGCTGAATGAGCCTAGATGAGGCTAGATGAGGCTGGATGAGGCCACGTGAGGCAAATTGAGGCAGAATGAGGTTGGATGAGGCCGGTTAGAGGGGCTAGATGAGGCTGAATGAAGCTGGATGAGGCAAATTGAGGCTGAATGAGGTTGGGTGATTCTGAATGAGGTCAGGTGAGGCTGGATGAGGCTGAATGAGGCCTGATTAAGCCAGATGAGGCAGAATGAGGCAAAAAGAGGCTGGATTAAGCCAGATGAGGCTCAGTGAGGCTGGATGAGGTCATATGAGGCAAAATGAGGCAAAATGAGGCAAAATGAGGCTGGATGAGGCTGGATGAGGTCAGATAAGGCCATGTGAGGCAAACTGAGGCAGAATGAGTTTGGATGAGGCTGGTTGAGGTTAGATGATGCCATATGAGGCTGAATGAGGTTGAATGAGGTTGAATGAGGCAGATTGAGGCCAGATAAGGCTGAATGAGGCCAGATGGGGCAGAATGAGGCAAACTGAGGCTAAATGAGGCTGGATGAGGCTGAATAAGGCTAGATGCGGCTGGATGAGGCCATGTGAGGAACATTGAGGCAGAATGAGGATGTATGAGGTTGGGTGAGGCCAGTTAGAGGAGCCAGATGAGGCAGAATGAGGTTGGATGAGGCCAGATGAGGCAAAATGAGGCAGAATAAGGTTAGATGAGGCTGGTTGAGGTTATATGAGGCCATATGAGGCAAAATAAGGCAGAATGAGGTTGGATGAGGCCCTTTAGAGGAGCCATATAAGGTAAAATGAGGCTGGATGAAGTTGGATGAGGCCATATGATGCCCTATGAGGCAAAATGAGGTAGAATGAGGTTGGATGAGGCTGATTTGGCCCTGTAGGTGTGAGAGCTCTCTGAGGAATCGGCCCACTGTTTGGTGAGAGCATCGATCTCCTGGCAGAGGCAGCAGTTTAGAGCGGGAGGCCGGTCAAACAATAAAATCCCGATTTCCTCTTTTGCTCTGGATGAATTAGCAGCTCTCAGGAAACCTCAATCAGCCGCCCGTCATCCATTATGGACCGCATGCACACACAGCTCGGCAGCACTTAATATTGATTTCTCTGCTCCCTTTTGAACCCGTGCGACCGGCATGAGCCTTTGTCTGCCTCTGCTGCAGAAAATAGCCCCCTCACAGGAAGAAACGTGTCATAAAACACCTACAAACCGACTAAAAGGAGGAAACACAAAGACGTGTCAAGATGGAGCGTTCGGAGTTCAAGGGAACCAAAAGCAAAGGTAAGGAGAAGAATCAGGAATGCTTCAAATAATGCACCTTATAGGGTAAATTCATGTAAATAATGCACATTATGGGGTAAAAAATTATAAATGTTGCACATTTATGAGTAAAAAACTGTAAATGATGCACAATATAGGGTAAAAAAAACTCCAACTATTGCATATTTTGGTCTAAAAATATTTAAATAATGCACATTATAGGGTAAAAAACTATATTTATTGCACCTTTTTGTGTAAACAACTGTCAATAATGCAAGTTATAGGGTACAAAATGTAAACAATGCAGATTTTAGGGTAAAAAAACTGTCAATATTGCACAATTTAGGGTGATGAAACTGTAAATATTGGACACTGTAGGGTAAAGAGATTTAAATTGTGCACATTTCTGCGTAAAAAAAAACAGCAAACAATGCAAATTATAGGATAAAAAACCATAAATATTTAACCTTTTAGTGTATAAAAACTGCAAATAATGAACATTTTAGTGTAAATATTGTGCTTTTTAATGTAAAAACTGTAATATTGAACAAGTGTGTAAATAATGCACACTTGCAAAATGAGGAAATGACTGTAGAAGCATATTATGTCTAGTTTTGGGAAGCAGTGCCTCCCCGGCAGGAGGCAGAAATCAGCTCTGAGCTCTGAGCTCCTCTCAGATGGAAACCTGCAGCTGGGATGAGTCCATTTTCCAGCTGTTTGGGGGAAATCAGAGCAGGAATGGACCCCCAGAGCGAGATTCCCCCCAAAAGCTGCAGCAATCAGCGTCCTCAGCTCCAAAAAGAATCATAAAGGGAGCCCATGGACTCCAGAAAGGCTCAAACAGACGAACAATTCCCTGGTTTTTCCCATCGGGTTGGTAAAATGTGCCGGTTTGGACTTTTCTGTCTTTACTTTTGCCTCCAAAGGCTTTAACACCCCATTTAAAACCATTTGTTTGGTTCTTCTCAATGCAGTTTTCATCTGGACCAGTTTTTGAATTTCACAGAAACTTTAGTTCCTGTAGCGTTTGAAGCATTCCTGATACTTCTACTTACCTTTTTTCAATATTTCAACTTTTTTACTCTAAAATGCGATTTAAAAAAAAAAAATTTTACCCAAAAACGTGCAATCTGTAAAGTTTTTTACACTAAAATGTCCAGTATTTACAATTTTTTTAACCTTATATTGCGCATTATTAACTGTTTTTACCTTATATTGTGCAATATTTACATTTTTTTACCCTATAATATGCATTATTTCCAGTTTTGTACACAAAAACATGCATTACTTACAGTTTTTTATTAAAAAATGTGCGATATTTATAGTTTTTTACACTATAATGTGCTGCGTTTTTTCGGGCTTTGATTGAAAGTTTAACTGAGTTTTGGAGGCCAAGACGAGGGCAAACGAGATCCGACTATGCAAAGAAAACGTGGATCATCAGCAAATACAAGCGACTGAGAGTCTGGAAAGGGCCGGCAGACGCGATAAAGTGGGAAAAAAACCCGTCCGAATCAGCTCAGAAAGCAGAAGAAATAAGTAATAACTTAAGAAAAGCAAAGTTTCTCATCTCAGCAGAGCTGTGAGCAGCAGCCGGATGTGGGGAATAATGACTTATTATGATGGGAATGAATACGCCCGGCTGCCATAACTCAGCTCCCGTCCCACGTTTTTGATTGGTAAGCACAATATTTAGAGGAATATTTACTGGGCAGCCGGCTTTGCTTATTAGAGCAGATTTCCAGGTCCGCTCTGATGTGGGAGTGGAGCTTAAATCCTGCCGCCACCCTCGGCTGTCACAGGGAATTCAGACGTTTCTCTCCAGGAGAAAACGCCACCGATTGCAGATTCCCCCGAACGCCACATTATTCTGCTTCTAAATTAGACCAGAAATGCACAAACTGGCCACAAAAAGGAAGAAATTAGACCAGAAATGCATAAACTGACCAGAAAAAGGACTAAATTAGACCAGAAATACACTAATTGATTACAGAAAAGGACAAATTTACACCAAAAATGCATAAACTGACCAGAAACAGGAAAGATTTAGACCAGAAATACACAAACAGGGTACAAAAATGAAAAATTTAGACCAGAAATGCACAAACAGGACACAAAAAGGGCTAAATTAGACCAGAAATACGCAAACTGACCACAAAAAGGACTAAATTGGACCAGAAATACACCAATTGATTACAAAAAAGGACTAATTTAGACCAGAAATACACAAACTGGCTACAAAAATTACAAATGTAGACCAGAAATACACAAAATGATCACAAAAAAGAACTCATTTAGACCAGAAACACAAAAACTGACAACAAAAAGGACAAAATTAAACTATAAATACACAAACTGACCAGAGGAAGGACTAAATTAAACAAAATACACACAAAAAAGGACTAAAGTAGACCAGAAATACGCAAACTAACCAAAAAAAGGACAAATTAAACCATAAATACACAAACCGGCCAGAAAAAGGACTAAATTAGACCATAAATACAAAAGACAAAGCAAGGCAAGTTTATTCTACTGCACATCTCCTGTAAAATACAATTAAAAAAGTTTCACAAAAGAATTGAACAAGAAAAGAAAAATAATCAACAATTAGAAACATTAGATAGATTAAAAAACATAAGATAAAAATACATTGAGTTTCCATATTACAGTTAAACAGAAGCCTTTCCAGCCTGGATTAAAGATTGTCAGAGTCTGTCTACAAATAAAATAAACTGAGTTCTGTGTAAGAAAAAGCAGGAAAAGGTGTTTGAATAAAGGCTATAAAGACGAGAAATTAACCTGATTTTAGTCCAACAAAACTCCTCCCAGGGCTCGTCCCGACTCCTCCTTTCTTTAACTGGGGCAGCAAGCTGGGTCACAGAGGGAATCCAACCAAAGACTCCCACAAACGATCAGAGAAAAAACTGAGCCGGTTCAAAAATGGGAACTAAAACACACAAAAACAACATGTATGCAGCCCCGACCCAGGATTCCTAAACCTAACCGCCTACAGTTTGAATGAAGACATTTGGTGGATTTCGTGGTTTATTTTTAATATTCGTAGTACAGTTGGTTATATGTAGGGTCTTCCCAGGACTCCAATTTAGAAAAACATGCATTTTAGGTTTAGGAATAAGTGGGCGGAGCCAACGGATGGATGGAGACCCAAACCCTCATCCAAACCTAAACCTAAATCCAAACCCAAACCCAAACCTAACCCCAAACCCAAGCCAAAACCCTATCCTAACCATAAATCTAAACCCAAACCTAAACCCAAACCTAAACCTAAACCTAAACCCAAACCCCAAAAATTAAACCCAAAGCCAATCCTAAACCTAAACCCAAACCCAAACCCAAACCCAAACCCAAACCCAAACCCAAACCCAAACCCAATCCTAAACCTAAACCCAATCCCAAACCCAAACCCAAACCCAATCCTAAACCTAAACCCAAACCCCAAAAACTAAACCTAAACCCAAACCTAAACCAATACCCATACTCAAACGTAAACCTAAACCTAAACCCAAACCTAAACCCCAAAAAACTAAACCCAAACCCAAACCCAAACCCCAAAAACTAAACCCAAACCTAAACCTAAACTTGAACCTAATCCCAAACCCTAACCGCTACATAACCCCCCTCCAGAATCTGATTAAAGTTCAGTTTAAATCGACTCTTTGTTCATTTCTTCTGTAACGAGTCCAAATTAACTCCATTAAGAAGCCGTTTTTGGATCCTGGAGAAGGTTTAGGACTCGACCCCCCCGTCATAAATCAAACTGGTGTTAAATATTTGAGCAGAGTTCAAAGGTCAAATGTCAGCTTCCTGTTTCCGCTGCTCAAAACCAGACAATCTCCAACTAGTTCAAACCGAAAAGAAGAAAAAAAGTTAATTAAAGTCAGTGCAGAGAGCTTAAAGGTGAATGTTAAAGAAAGGGGGG
>CAJRST010036666.1:21252121-21254621 GCA_907169785.1 Menidia menidia
AGATAGATAGATAGATAGATAGATAGATAGATAGATAGATAGATAGATAGATAGATAGATAGATAGATAGATAGATAGATATTTCATCAAACTGAAAATGAAAATGAAACTGAAACCAAACTTCACATGAAGCTGATCCACTTACGTTTGAAGAGGTTTCAGCTGGATTTCAGGGTTATTTTTCATCCTTTAAAGGAGTCATAGTTCAGTTATGGGACAGCCATCTCAGACCTTTTCCTGAGCCGGTTCCAGTTTTCTTAGTTGGTGTGTTTGGCTGAGTCAAGCCCCACATGAAGCCCTCATAAAGGCCCATGCAGCCATTTTGTGCTCTTCCCTCCTGGCTGCTGAATAAAGAACTCTGAGCAAAGCCTCTTTTTGCCGGTTTGACTTCAGTTTAATTCAGCTTCAAATAAAAAAAAAACATTAAAAAGAATTCTCTTGGAAACGGGAGACAGGTCGAAATAAAAAAGAGAAGCATGAGTGCTTCCCTTAATTTGGGGGCTCTGATATGAGAACGCGTTTGTCTGCTCGGGAAAAACCAAAAAGAGGTGGAGGTGTTCGTGGAAAGCTCCCAGGACTCAGCAACACCAATTAGCTCCAAAACTGTTAGAATCAGGGGACCTCTAATTCAATTAAACCCCCCCAGAGCCGTCCTCTAAAGCAGCTTTTTCCTCCAGCCCAGAAAGAGTCAGGCAGAAAAGTTACAGCCTGAGATGGAAAACAGGCTGGACTCATGGGGCTCAGCGGAGGTCAGAGGTCACGCCGGACCCCCCCCGGGGTCAGGAAGTGTCTGACGGCTTCAGCTGATGCAAAGAGGTGAGCTCAGAGTTAATTATGAGAGGAACCTCCCTGTTCCCGTCTCCTCCGGTGGCAGGAGCAGCCAGAGGCCAGGGGGGGGATGTTCCGGCTCACCTGGCTGCTCACCTGTCAGGGGGCTGATGGGGGCGGCCAATCGGAGGAGACCCGGGGGTGACGACCCTCTGTGCTGACGGGGCTGGATGGACAGAGAACATGTCTGCTGCCCGGGGCAGGACACGGCCTTCCACTGCACTCACAAGCCACAAAGCAACTTCTGTAGAGATTTTCTTTTCTTTTTTAGAGAAAAGTACATTTTTAAAAAGCTCTTAATTGTCCCGATGTCAGCAGAGATGACCAGAAGTGCAGATTTATACCCACCAGCACACGTTTACAGCAGTTTGTATGAGAGCCCTTCATCAGAGCTTTAGCTAGCTAACAGGGAAGGCTTTAAGAGCTCCAAAATCAGTGTTTCAGTGGTTTAAATTAGAGCTTTACCTAGTTTACAAGACAGGCTCTAAGAGCTCACAAATCTTTTTTCCGGTGGTTTAAATCAGAGCTTTGGACCAGGCTTTAGGAGCTCTAAAAATAAGTGTTTCAATGGTATAAATCAGAGCTTTAACAGGAGAACAGGATAGTCTTTAAGAGCCCTAAAATCAGTGTTTCAGTTGTATAAATCAGAGCTTTAATTGGATAACAGGACAGTGTTGGGATCTGGGGAAGGCTGGCTGGGGTTCCTTCCCACTTTTTCCACCAGGGGGCTTCCTGGAGGTTCCTGGAGGTTCCTGGAGGGCGTGGTTTCGCGGCTGCACACCTGAGGCATATCTGTCTCATTTGGAGGAGTATATCTGGGTGGAGCTGCCGGCACGCCAGTGCCAGAGTGTTTGCCAGTTTTTGGTTGCTCCTCCGTGACGCCTTGGCCGCCTGACCCGAGTGACTTGCCGGAAGGTTTTTTCACCCCTGGATTCCTGTTCCTCCGCTGACCAGCCTACTCCCCTCCATCCCTGAGCCCCGGCCTCGCATGATCTAACTCTCCTGTCATTTCTGATCCAGCCCTTCCCTGTCATGCAATCACTCATTCCCCCTCACCTGCTTCTCTCCGCCCATCTCCTCACCTGCTGCTCATTAGCTCATTTGGTCTTCAGTATTTATACCACTCCCTTTCCACTTTATCCCCTGCCAGATTGTCTTGTGTTGTTCCGTTCCAAGCATTCCAGCGTTTTCTTGTTCTGCCTGTCCGTTTTGACCTCTCGTTTGCCTCCCTGGATTTTGGATACCTGCCTGCCTCTGGTCGGATTTGTTTGCCTCTTCAACTGATTTCCTGGTTTTGACCCCTGCCTGTTTTTTGGACTGAGTAAAGCGTTTTTCCCTCACGATTTGCCTGTTTGCCTTGTCGTGCTTTTGGGTTCTCTGTTGGCCGGACCAGTGGTCTTGACAACTCCCGTGGGCTTCTGGGTAACTGTGCTAATTTCCTAATGGCCTCTCCTCCCCGTGGGCCATTAGCTGAGTAATGCAGAGCCCTCTGATGGCTATCGGCCCCCCTAATGGCCCCTGAAAGGGGCAGAGCTGGTCCAGGCACACGTCCTCCTGGTCAGAGATACCGAGGCGTGGGGCTAAGCGGAGAGCTCTGATTGGCCTTTAATCACCGGAGCTGGAAGGTCTGGGCTGCCTCGTCATTAAAGGGCAGAAAAAACAGCAAAACTCC
>CAJRST010036666.1:21259621-21263791 GCA_907169785.1 Menidia menidia
TTTTACCTCTGATCCGTTCTCCGGTTTATTCTCAGGCTTCCAGCTAAAGAAGGTCAGAGCTCTGCGTGGGTGGTGCTGAGCCGAGCCGTGTGAGGCTGAAAGTTTCTCCTCTTGGCTT
The DNA here is from genome assembly GCA_907169785.1 of Menidia menidia. NCBI lineage: Eukaryota > Metazoa > Chordata > Actinopteri > Atheriniformes > Atherinopsidae > Menidia > Menidia menidia. The sequence goes on from CAJRST010036666.1 coordinate 21,259,740, forward strand.
CATACGCGGTAAAGTTTCTCGCCGAGCAGCTGAATTGGATTTCACAGGTGTTTCTAATAAAGTAGTTGGGGAGCGAGTGGATTTAGAAACAGCACAGACAGCTGATACTGATACTATTGGGCAGAAATAGAAAAATAGCCCCTCCAGTCCAGCATCTGCTCATTTGTTGTTATTTTTCTACTAAAGTTGGCCAATTAGCCCCACAGTCTTGGCCAGAGTCTGAGCTGGAGGTGGCCATGTCTCCTTTGGGAGTGACCAGGATCCACAGGAAGGGAAATAAGCATGCGGCAGATGGAGCTACCCGGCTAAAAGTGGAAGTTGCTTCTAAATAAACAGATAAAGATGCGGATGAATATGAAGCAGCTGTCAGGCTGCTGTGATGGAGGAGCACGCTGAGGATGGCGTGGGATGGAGATGGATGATGGTCGACCCTGAAAGGGAGGAAGTGAGGGAAGATGAATGTCATCTTAATAAACTTCCACACAAGTGTGATGCTGTTTAGTCACACTGTTGTAGCTAATCCAAACAGAGTGCTTGTTTCCACTTGAACCAAGTTATCCATTTCCACAAACTTCCACAACTTATCTTCAACTAAATTTGATATGAGTACCAATAGTTCCCTCAATTGATATAATGTTAGCCTAAATCAAACTAACATTAGTCCAAATTAAGATAACACTAGCCTCTTTAAAGCTGACGATTGCCTAAATCAAGGTAATGTGAGCCTAAATTAAGCTAACGATAGCCTAAACTAAGCTAATGATAGCCTAAATTAAGGTAAAAATAACCTCTGTAAAGCTAACAATAGCTTAAATCAAGCTAATGATATCCTAAATTAAGCTAACCATAACCTTTGTAAAGCTAATGATAGTCTAAATGAAGATAATGTTAGTCTAAATTTAGCTAACGATAGCCTAAACTGAGCTAACGACAGCCTAAATTAAGATAACGTTAGCCATGATAAAGTTAATGTTAGCCTAAACAAAGCTAACATAAGATCATTTTTATTTGTTTTCATGCCCAACGTTTTCAGACTGAAAATAACAAATCTTAACTTAATAAATGGTCTTATACATCTGAGACATACTCATAAAAATAATTTACTTTGACCAGGGTTATTTCTAGTTAACTTGCAGTACAGAAATATCTTCTGGAGTGCTGACTAATTCAAAGAATTAATATAAAGTTTATATATTTACAAGAAAATGCATACTTTTAATATTTGATCAAACCCTTTTAAAATAAGAGTTCCATTAGTTGAACATGAGCTACTGGAGATGCTGTTCCCCAGTTCCTTCCCCCAGAGAGGTGAGTCGGTTTGGGTCTCCAGTACATTAGACACAAACACTGTTGGGATGCTTTCATCTGAGTGTGTCTCCATCCGCTCGCTGTACCTGTCTAAAATAACAGGGAAAAAAACAGAGGGCAAATGAAGTGAGGCTGAACTGTTCTGACACTTTCTGTTCCAAAACTTTTTCCCCAACAAAAAGATGCAAACCGTGGAGCCAGCCGCTAAAGACTCAGCATGCAAATTGGAATCAGTTCAATACCACTTTCTGAAATGATCGAGCCTCCAGCTACTGCTCTGCATCTCCTCCAACAATTAGCATGCGCCGCATGGCATCAGGATGCATCTTCATACCGCTGTCTGCGGCGGGCTGATGGCAGATAGGGAACCAGGAGAAAGCGGAGGGGAAAACAGGCTCGGCTGAGTGTGACAGACAAATAATCCTGCAGGAGGGAGCAGAAAAAGGGAGAAAAAGGGAAACCACTGCGCATCAGCCTTGAAAGAGAAACATGAATAACTCCCGGTTAATGGATGAGCCTTTCAGCTCCCCACAGAAAAGCAACGCCACGCCGGAAAATCAGCCTGAAACCTGAGAAAAACCCGCCGTTAATTATGACCCGAAGTCACTGCAGTTTCTCTGTGCATATAGAACCTCTAAATACGAATCTAACTGGTTCCAGGACCGACTTCTGTCTTAAAATCAGGCATTTATTATGCTTTTTTACAGCAGAAAAGACCTCTAAATACGTATTTAAGTGGGTCCAGGACCGACTTCTGTGTTAAATATTGGTGTGTTGGTTCAAATCTTCCATCAGAATACTCTGTAATTCCTAGAATTGGTTCCAAAAACCTACGATAACTCCTAAATAAATACAGCAGATAATGACACAGGAACTTTACACCAAGTTAGATTATTTATTTTGATTTCATTTGGAAATGTCGTATTCTTTTCTATAACTTTGACGTAATAAACTAGCTTAGCTCATTTATTTCTCTTTAATTTGATATTTTATGTGTATTTTTCTATGACTTTGACGTCATAAACTGACTTAGATAATTTACTATTATTTAATTTACTATTTATATAATTTTTTATATATATTTTTCTATTATTTCAACATCATAGTATGTTGGATGTTTTACTTCAGGTCTTGAGTCGAATATTTGATCGTATTTAGATTTATATGTGGAAAATTGTCTAGGAAAATAACAGGGATTAAACAGATAAATCTCATTCAGATGGGATGGATCTGAGAAACGTGGCTAAACGACTTTTGTTTATCGTCTGTTCTAACATTATTCTGGATGTTTTCATTAAAATGCCTTTAAGTGAAGCACCCAAAGTTCAGCGGAGTCTGAACGCGTTATTTTTCTGAAAAGCACTGAACCGGATTTATTTTTCTCTAACCAGAACTATTTAAATTCTCGTCCTTCACTAGTGATTCATGTTTCTTATTCCTGTTGTTTGGTTATCATGGTGTGGTCTTGAACTGAAAACGGTCTGGGGCAGATGTTTGCAGTCCCAGTATGTTTGAAAATAAATAGATAAATAAATATGGTATTGATTAATCTGATTAACCTCCAGATCTCCTGTTCTGATGGAGGACGCTCTGTTCCAGGATCCCTCTCTTTTATTCGACCTTTGACCTCTGGGCCTCATAGCAGACGCCATCAGATACTACTGTTTAAATCTAAAGGAAAATGCTGTTAGACGTTTGATCCAAACGGGCCAATGGGAGCAGGGCTGCTGTCCCATGTGACCTGAGAAAGGAGAGGATACTGTGTGGGATCCATTTAAATGGAGGGACATCTGAGTGGGGAATTCTGTAGAAAACCACTGAGAAACCAGCTTTTTAGGGCTTTAGATGAAGGAAAATCATTTAGAAATCAGCTTTTTAGGGCTTTAGATGAAGGAAAATAAATTAAAAATCAGCTTTTTGGGTCTTTAGATGAAGGAAATTCACTGAGAAACCAGCTTTTTTCTCTTTATATAAGGGAAAATCATTGAAAAATCATCTTTTTGATTGAAGAAAATCATTGAAAAATCAGATTTATGGGCCTTTAGAAGAAGGAAAATTATAGTTGTGTTCAAAGAGCTCACAAATCTCAGCTTTTCTGCTTTTTTACTGTTTGAAATCCAAAGGAAATTTATTTTTTTCCACCAATCAGGTTCTGATTGTGGAATTCAAATGTTGTAAATAAGTCATTTGGACCCTCAGAACCAAATGAATTAAATCTGTAAACAGACATTTTAAATCTAAAGATAAACCCACTGAGCCTCTAGAAGAAAAACTACCTGAACCAGGACGGAGTCTGGTTCTGAACCTGATCAGAGACCTGGACCCGAACCAGGACCAGAACCAGAACCAGAACCAGAACCAGAACCAGAACCAGAACCAGAACCAGAACCAGAACTAGAACCTGAACCTGAACCAGAACCAGAACCAGAACCAGAACTAGAACCAGAACCAGATCCAGATCCAGATCCAGAACCAGAACCAAGACCAGAACCAGGACCAGAACCAGAACCAGGACCAGAACCAGAACCAGGACCAGAACCAGAACCAGAACCAGAACCAGAACCAGATCACAGCTCAGCTCTCAGGAGGTTGGAGCCGTTTCCTCTTTGTTGAAAATCATTTCTGCCTTTCTGTCTTTTGGCCGAAGCCTGTGTTGTGACAGGGATGCTGTTGCCATGACGACCGGCCGGGACTGTGTGCGTGCGTGCGCGTGCGCGCGTGCGCCGGTGCCTCCGATTTGTCTC
>CAJRST010036666.1:21551842-21569891 GCA_907169785.1 Menidia menidia
TTTAGGACCTGATGGGGTAGCATCGGTTTTGTTTAGGACCTGATGGGAGAGCGCGTCGAGCTTCAGCGAGTGGCAGGTTCTTTGTCTGAGGGGTGTGTTCGGACGGAGGAGCCTCTGGGATTGCTCTCCGGGTTTCAGCTGTTGCCTTTCACAGCAACACCTGCAGACAGATCCAGTTTAGAGAACACCATCGCTTTTCTCTGGCCTTTAATTGTCTCCGGACTGGGTTTCTTCTCGTCCTCTCTACTCTACTCGTTTCTGCCTCCGCAGACTTTTTTCCTGCCTTTTTTTTTCCACTTTTCAGCCTCCATCTCCTTACCGCATCGAATCATTCCCTTTTTTTCTTCTTTTTTTTTTCTTACTGTTGCTGTCTTTATTTGCTCCTCTTACAAATGTATTGCCTTTTTCTTCTCCTCTCTCATACCACACATATTTATCTCTCTATCTTTTTGTCACTTATTTTTTCCTCTCTCGCTCTTTCATTTTTAACTTTTAATTTTCTCTCTTACCCTGTTTTCCCAGCTTTTCTTCATTTTCTTATTTTCTTCACTTCTTTTCTCTCCATAGTTGCCCTTTTTTGCTTTATTCTTTCTTCCTTATTTTTTTTCTGTATTTTCATTCTACCAATTGTTTCTCCCCAAGATGTTCCATCAATCACCTTTTTTCTCTACTATTCAGTCTTTCCATGGTCTCCACTAACCCTCCATTCGTTCCTTTTCTTTCCCTCTCTTCACACTCCTTTTCATTTCCATCCACTGTTGCCTGTACCCCGCAAAATGGAACTTAATTTTACACAGTCCCCTGAAATAGGAGAGAGACGAGAAAAAAGTGTCAGCAAAAGATTTATAAGACACAGAGAATCAAGAGCTGGAGATTCTCTCCTCTGTTTGTGCTCTGGGGTCCTTTCTGTTCTCATCATAGAGCCCTGTTTCTAACTGCATGATATACATCCCCCACACACGCGTACACACACACACACATGCAGCCACCTCCCAGAAGCCTGTCAGATGATAAAGAGATGTTGTCAGGGACTGATTATCTGCCTCCCAACTTAAAACAAGTAAAACATCAAACGCACAAAGACCACACGGGGACATGGCCTTGTTTTTTTCCTCTAATTTCTCCTCCATACGTCACCCTATTTCCAAATCCCTTCCTTTTGTCTGTGTCGGACGTGCCGTAATCATCGCCCTCCTTTTTGACTGCTGGGAATCTGTTTGATTTGTTCTGCCGTAATGCCGGAGCTCATAATGTTATCGGTGTGCCGTTTTTTATTAGGACGGCTCTATTCATATCGGCGCCTGTAGCGGCTCAGGTCCCGGTCCAGAGTCCCCCAGGAGGGAGACACAGACGGAGCAATAAAGAGAAAAAGAGCTGCGTCGGCTTAACGTAAGCCAGGCGGTGTGTGTGTGTCGATGTGTGCGTGTGTGAAGACGTGACGGGGTGGGAACGACACAGTGACGGCCTCAAATCATAACACAAAAGTTTGCCCAGTTTTCTTTGTAATTCTTTTGGATCGATGCCTCCTTGGATGCACATACAGGTACACTTATCACACACTTGCATCCTGATGTTCGTCAAACAATGAGAGACAAGAGGGTCATTTTCCGTTCTCTGTAAATGGAGAGTTCAGAGAGGTGGAGGCTGCTCCACTGGGCTATATTTACGTCTCTTTTTAGGTGAACCAGAGAGAGGTCAGTCACATTCAGGGGGACAAACAATCTAATAATCTATTTAATAAATTAAAATGTAGAAAATACGTATTTATTCATAGAAGGGGTCCTTACAGCAGCTTCTTTTGTGTCTCTGGTCATGCAGCGTCCTCTCCCCATTCTCTGCTTCTCTCCAGATAAGCAGTTTTCATAGTACAGTGTGGTTGTAACAGCAGCAACACGTCAGAATTTGTGAGGGACAATTTTATTACCGTGTTCTGTTCTGTTTAAGGGAGTCCTGGAATTTGGAATAAACAAATCGGCATCGTTCGGACATCATTCGTCCATACATGCCCAGACTTGTCCTCATTGGTTTGTGAACGCTCCAGAATGGTTTTCCAGCATGTTATTTTTCATTTCCTAACATTTCTAGTTTCAGAAAGACAAATGGGGCCATAGTTTCAGTGGTGGAAGCTAGTTAGCGAAACATGAAACATGCCGGATGAAACGAAAATAGGTTTCAGTAATTAATACATACACTGGATTTGAATAAAGGTCGATGACACAATGCTTCCTCTCTTAATAAAACTCCTAAACGATTGGATGTTTACTGCATTTTCTATTTCCCAGAATAATTGTACATTAGCAAACAGCGGAGCGATTTGTTAATGGGACAAAGATGTCATGGCATGTGGTTCCATCACAACACTTGGTTTGCAAATTGCAGCGATGATGGCAGCCATTTAATAACATCTCTGCTTCTGTCTTTGGTCATTAACATTTTACCAGAGCTCCAATTCTAACATTTGGCCACGAGGCGAAACATGAGAGGCTGCTTACAGTCGCTAATGCCAGTGCGTTAAAACACAAAAATACCGTTAATATCTGTGAGCCGACAGTGAATAAATGTTCGTGTGGACATGTTATTTGCATTGGCGTTAGCAAACGTATCCCACCTGTACTCACATGACCACAACACCCCGCCGAAGCCAGAGAGAACAAGACATAGTGACTGATTATGTTAGAAGGGAAGAAATGAAAGACAGAAGACACAAATCAACGGGTTACCACTGACACAAGGTGAAGTCCAAGTCTTCAGGATGCCTGTTAGACTTCATCAGCAATTAGTCCAAGATGACTCGCCCATCCGTTTAATATGTGTGTGTGTGTGTGTGTGTGTCCTCTTTATATCCTCCAATCCTGATCTACCCCCAGAGGAGGGAAGCCGGGATGAGCAGGAGGAGCAGCAGTACCGGTTGGGTTGGGCTTGTGTTGGCGGATGCGCCCCCCCCAGTCCCAGAGGAACCCAAGCTGGAGATAGTGGCCCTCTCCGAGTAGAGAGGGATGATATCAAACTGGTCACCTTCACGGCCCTCCTCTTCAACTGTTTGCATCAGTTCCTCTTCCTCCTCACTCTCCACCACCTGTCAGTGAGCAGAGTTTTAAAAAAAAACAAGCGGTATTGATTAGCTCAAACAAGCACTGGTAGAAACAGCGCTGTGGTAAAATACTGTTTTCACACACGACTCCACATGTTAGAAAGCCTTGCCCAGTTATTTATCCCGCTCTTTATTACTTTTTCTCAACCGTTACCACACCTGAAGGTCAAAACTAGCATGAAGAACCGCCATGAGCACTTTTGTGGTACAACTTACCTTCAAGTTCCTCCTGAATGTGGTCAAAAATAGAAATAATGCATTTAAAATACTGGCAGAGGAAGGAAAGCTTGACTTGTTATTGGCAAAATAACACTTCAATTGTGTCACCTGTCCCACATATGAAACTCTCCCACGATATCTGAGCTCAAAATAGTCCTCAGAATAGTTTCAAACATCTGTTTGGAATGGTGGACGGTGTGGTTGTGGAGGGAAATGTTAAAAGGCCCAGGTTTGTTCCTGTATTAATACTTTTTCAGATGTAAAATGAAGTTTTAATTGGAAAAACATCCATATGATTTGAATGGACTATGATTGTATTACGAGTTTGGCTGGGCTGGCCTGACTTAGATGGTACCTTTGAGGCGCCTGGTGATGTTGTTTTATTTGGCGCTTTACAAATAAAATAGCAGTCAATTCAAAATTTAACATAACGGCAATCAAAGACTTGTTGTAATCATGGGTCTGATTCAGTGTACTGCTTGTTGGTAATAATTAGATTAGGCCCCAGCTGTTCTTCCTCAGTGATTTGCAGATGCATCTGGAAGAGCTCAAGATGCATATTAGGGCAATAAGATTAAATTAAGTCAAGTTAAGCTTCTGATAATTACATGACCCTCTCTAATTGAAGCACCATCTGACACTTGCTTGCATGTTTTACATTCTTTTTGTTAGTTTTACAACTCTTTTTTTACTTTCAGTTGTATCTTCTGACGCTTACAGTACTGATGGCCAACCACTGCTGGCTAGATCAGTCCACATCCTGGTCTACCTCCAGCCCTTCTACTACCCCTATGCAGAGATACTGCATGGGTCCCTGCACATTCAGGAGCTGGACACCTGAGGCCAGACAAGCCCTCTGGTCAGCCTGGAATGTACAGCTAATTATGCACATGGACATGGACCACATGAACTCCTGTAGGGACGCTGTCACACTAGTTAGGACAGACCAAACCTTGGATCAAAAGTGATGTAAGGGAGCTTTTGAATAAAAGGAAACAGGCCTTCACTGAAGGTGACAGGGAAAAGCTCAATCTCTCTCAGCAAGAATTTGAAAAGTTCCTCAGAAGAGAACAACTTGTGGAAGGGAGGGGAACAATCACTTGCAGCCAGGCGGTGAAAGGTGGGGATAGGCCTCCACCACCAGCAGTTCGAGTACCTCCACCTCTGGGTCAACCCACTGGTCATGTAGCAGGACACCCAGGGTCGGTGAGGTGCTCTACATGCTCCACAGGGTTCATTCTCACCTGGATGAGCACGGTGGTTATGGAAGAGTGACCAATTGTACTTCTCCAGTGGCTTATTACCACTAAACCTGATATCCTGGGAAACAAGCTGGAAGGGATGTGGTGGATTACTTCCTTATCAGGTACAATAGACTATCAGAGAGTTGGGTATCTGAGACAGTCATGAGCCAGCATGGGGGCTCAGTGCTAGGAATGTTCCCCTTCAGCCTGTACACATTTGGCTTCTAGACCTTCGTCATCTTCAACTCCTGCCATGTGCATTTAGAATATGAAGTTCCAGAAACCACCTCCAATTGAATCTCCAATTGAAAAACACCAAGACCGAGGACATAGCTGACTCTCAAGTCATCGTTGATGGGATGGACATAGAGGTGGGTGGTATTACTGGTACCTGGTTGTCTACATTGATGACAGACTTGACTGGTCAAGAAACTGGGATGCCTCGTTTAAAGAAGGGCATGGTTTGCTCCACTCTCTACATAAGATCAAATTGTTGAGTGTGTGTAGAGAAATGCTGACCAAGTCTGTGGTCTATAGTGCTGTGCAGCATGCTGTTATCTGTTGGGATGGCTGCTTGACAAAATACTAGGGAGTTTCTTGACAAAACCATCCACAGGGCTGGTTCAGTTCTGGGGAGGAGTTTGGACACTGCAAGGTGCAGCTAGAGGAAGGTACAGAGCATTCTGTGCCTGGGCAGGATGTCACTGAGCTGCAGGACAGAGCACTTTAGGAGGTTGCAGCCATTAGTGTTCAACTCTTACTGTGGTTAACTAATGGCCTGGCTGATTATTTCACAGATCAGCAAACAAGACACTTTAGCTAATTGTATGCCGAGATACTTGAGCCAAATGTTTTATTTATTTTACATTTCACTTACTTTCACATTTTTGCAAATCTTACTCCAAAACTGTTCTTATTTCATTTTGTTATATTTACAAAAGTGATCTTAGCCCATAAGAGCCCTCACCCATTTTGTTCGAAAGAGAAATTATAGGGGGAAAAAATATTACCAAATGAACCCTAAAAATTAGGTACCATAAAAAAATTAAAAATACAAATATATGTCCACAGTTTAAATAGTTTGTTATATCTGTGTCACTGTGGGTTAAATCCATATATATTTATCAATGTAATAAATCTTCATTTAAAACTCTAAAACAGCTACTACAAAAAATGAAGAATGAAAAATTAAGGTTTGTCAGAACAAAAAATGGATATCTCAGGAAAACGAAACCAATAACACAATGAGTAGCGGGCCACTTTAAAATGACACCCTACCACACAATTCATTCATTGTTTTTTAAAAAAGACGTTTATGTTTCTTAATGTGACTTTTTTCTTTTTTTCTGCCGTATTCTGAGCTTTTTTTAATGAAAGCATCTCAAATTATGAGAATAATGACTTTGATAAAAACAAGTGAAAGCTCTGAGGAGGAGTTAAGATAAAGAGCTGAGTGACCGGTAAAGAGACGTGGAGCAGTATGGATTGTGGGCAGGTGTATGGATTATAGGTGGTAGGCTCGAGGAAGTATGCAACAGACAGATTTAGGGGGAAAAAGTAATAGTGGAAACATATGGGCATGAATAAATTTATACAAATGAAGAAGTCTTTCCAACCAACACCTCATCTAATCCGCTCCCTGGGACAGAGACAAAAAGAGACTTGAGGAGAGAGTGTGCAAGTGGAGGAGAGTTGGAATCCCATTTTGTCAGCAGGCCCAGATAATATATGACTGTGAGGCATGCAGGGAGCTGTGAGCCACAGCAGACTGTGGTCTGCCCGGAGTAACAGCAGCCAGGACCGCAATTGGATTGGACCGTGTTTAGTGACCAGAGATAGAACGGGGCAGCTGGGTCTATCGAAGCATATGTGCTCTAACCACATGTGTGTCTACATGTGGTGTCAGCTTAACATTTTGGTGGTTCAAAGTTGATGTCTTCTCCTGAACGCCTCACCGGCCACATGATAAAAATGATCAAATCCATTATAAAAACTGTGAAAACAAAAACCCATGCAGCTGTATTCTGTAGAGAGTGGAGATGGTTGAGGTCTTATTAAAACTAGTGAGTTTAATTGATAAAATAAAAACGTGCGTCATCTTCTCTTGTTCAGTTTTTTAGACCTTGACTTTCCTTTGGCAATGTTCCTTAGGTAGAGGAAGCAATTCTGGTCCATGTCTTTACAGTGCTGCTCATTGACGAGTCTAAAATAAGGCCTTAATTCCTCAGAATAGGCCTAGCAGACTAGCCTAGATCCTTATCAATGAGCCACTTGATCTGAGGGATTTTGGGATCTGGTGCAATAATCAATTCTTCTATATAGTTGGATCTAAGCTTTGACCAATGATTATAGATCTAATAAAACAATGTATCACATCCTGTATATCCACCACATAAATGTTAGTGATGTTTAAACCAATAGAGAAAACGAGGTCCAGGGTGTGTCCCTTGGTGTGTGTGGGACCAGATACATGTCTATCAGTTGAGTTAGTTATGGACAGGAGGTCATCTACCTACTGAAGTATCTATTACTGTACCCGACAGCCAGCCCACTCGATATGTCCCAATAACTGAGAGCCAACAGGAACGGGCTCGTCAAGGGGAACAACCTCACCTCACGTTTCAGCGAGAAGAATAAATCCAAGGACTTTCAGGGTAAAAGCTCACAAAGGACAAGGCATCTGTGAGTCAATGCGAATGAGTATTGAGCAGGGCAATCCCGACTTCTGGCTGAGGGATTGATTGTGACAGTTGGTGTGGTCCTGTGATCTCCAATCCTGCTTAAACTAAAGTATGCCACTTGCTTGTGATCTATTTTAAAAAAAAATCAACCAAAGGAGTGAATGCTTAGGTGTCAACAAATAGGGGAAAGTACAAAGAGGGGATAGAGTACATGGAGATCACCTTCGGACGGGGGGCAGTATAGTGCTTTTATAGGTTTATGCCAAATAAAGAAGAGGTAGCAACAACTGGGCTCCTCTTACTGGCCCAAATAACTACTCTAATCCATTGTGGGTAGGGCAGTGACCGGTGGAGGTACGCCACACTCTGAAAGCCCCATTAATACATTTTAATTCTACAAGCCGCAAACAGCGAGAAGCTCATTGAATGTCAGCCCAACCCAGTTAGGAGTCTGTGAAATATGACGGTGACCTGGGCAGACTCACATCGTTGGTGAGTTCAGGCAGGTGATTGCTGCCCAACAGCTCGTCCTCCTGAACCAGCGGAGAAGGTTTGGGAGCGGGAGGCTGAGTGATGTCGGACGGCGGCAGGCCAGGGCTTCCCATCAGGCTGATTGAATTACCTGCACGGGGAGACAACGCAGCACCTCTCAATGTCTGCGTGTTTACGCACTCCAGACCGACACTGACATGTTTTTACCTTGTGACCGGCAGTGAATACGTGAAGCTTAATGCTTGAGCTTAATGGCATCGTTGTGGCGTTCAGTTTGAGGGATTGGTGTTTCTTTAGGTTCGGTCGGGTTTGGGTTTGTCCACAGAATAGCGGGAGACTGTGTGCACTCGGCTGGCCTGAGATGATGCATGAGTGGGCGTGAACTAACATATCTGTTTGGCAGCTTTATTGCCGGAGTCATCGTCAGCTTGATAAATCACCAAGTTTTATGGGAAGCGCCTTGACGAACTGACGTACAGATTCATTGTGTATCAATAGTTATGCTCGACAGCTGCCGCAACGGAGCGAAAAGCAAACTTCCCCTTGTTCGTACCAGGATATTCCTTTTGTTCCTGGTCTGTTTTAGAACCATTATCTATGCTAACAGGGTAGCATGTAGCCGACATTGAAAGCAGCAGAGCTCAGCCCACGCTGGGAGAACAGCTGCAGGAGGCAGCCACCCAGACACATTCAGCAGACTCGGTGTCAAAGCTGCTCTTTATTTATTCCCTCTGAGCTCTTCCTGCCTGGATCTGGACGGAGACTAGTAAACATTGTGTTCATAATTCTGATCCTCGCACTAATAATTCAGATGACACTGAGGCAACATATATTAAAAATGTCTATTTTTAACTGGCAACATATTTTGTTACATTATATATATATTATATATATCATTATATGTATTATATGTATTATATTTTACAAGAAAAGCTACGCTAAGGTCAGATTAAAGTGTGGGTTCGGAAAAAAATTGTAAATAATTAAGATTATTTAATGGACAGAGACTTTGAGAAACATCTTAAAAGAAAAATATTTTAATAGAAGGACTAAGACAGAGTAATGGTGACATTACATTACATCATTTCTGGGATTATTAAAGTATTTCTGATTCTGATTCTAAAACTGTTATGCACTGTTGGGAAAGTGTTAAAGGCAAATAGTAAATTAATCGTAGCCTTTGAATTGAAATCGGAACTAGTTAAGGCCAGCGGATTAAGCCTTTTCCAGTCCCGCTCTTTCTAAATCCTTGGTGATATCTGTTTGTGGTGTGTGTTTGTGTGGGCAGAGCGGACTCACGCAGGCAGGAGTTGTGGGTGAAGAGGCGCTGCAGCCTCAGACACTCCTGCCACTGGTTGCCGCTCCCTTCGCAGTTGCACCACAGCGACACGTCGGCAGAGCTGTTGCTGATGTAGTTGGGGGTCATGATGGTACCTGCAGGTCAGAGGCGTCAGAAGTCTTCAGGGTGTCAAAGGTCCCATGCATGACAGTAAATCAATTCATCTCTTGAAGCGTTTGACCGGTCATGCTTTCAGCCACACATCCATCCATTTCTATACCCGTTCATACCAAGACGGGGTTGTGAGTGGACTGGATCCTATCCCAATCATTTGTGCAGCACAAATATAATTTCCGTTCAGGTATCAATAAAGAACTGTTTGATTAAATATAATTTGGTTTAATGGTGCTATAATAAGATGTACATATTGGGAGATATGAAGATTGTGAATGGAGAAATAGGAAATATTACAGAAAAATACTTTTCCCACATTGATTATGTTTTTCGATTTCTCTCTTGCTTGTATTATTTCCAAATAGCTTGTTTAACATAATCCGCCCTGTTACTGCAAATAATAAAACTTAATTAATTTGTATACATTTTATTCAAAATCATTCCTAAATATTTTGTAAACATCTTATGGCTCTGACAGTTTTATCCCTAATCATCACCACACACGAGAGCACTGGCAGTCCTGTAACTGTTCCATATTCTTTTCTGGTTCTGTGGTATCAACAAATGTGCACATATGCCTGTTCAATTTTTAACTTGAATTAAAGATGGTTATTCTATTGAGTAGATGGAAATAGTTTGCATATAAGCCAACTAATGATACTGAATGGTGGGAGGAAAAATGCTTAGTTTCTTAGTTTATTCTGGCTCTACTTCTTTCTAAAATGTCCTCTCTTTGAATTTCTACATGGTTAGAAGTAGAATACAATGGCCCTTCATTGACCCTCCCCTTGGTCATGTACCTATGAGTCCAGCATAGGCTCGGAGGCAAAGGCCTGTTGAGTCTTTCAAACAGCCACTCGCTGTCATGGGAGATGGCTGGCAGTTAGTGAGGAAATCAGCCAATCTGGACCTGGCAAAAGCAAAAACAGGCCAACATCAAACACACAATATTGGTAGGAAATTTGGGAGGCTGAGTTTGAGCAGTTGAAAGTCGGTTTTTGAAAGAGATTCATCTTCAAGAGATGCTTAAAAGTGAAGAAGGATCCAACGATCCATTGGAGATGAGCACTGAAGAATCAAACAGGATAAATATTTTCCAAATCCAGCAATTACCACGGTTACAGAAGCACATAATAATGATTTGGAAAAATACTTTGATAAAAGGAAAACATTCAAGAAAATTCAATCCCAATAACCAAGTAACATACAAAAAAAGAATTAGATTTTAAACAGATACTTAATCTACAACAGAAACAGTACGCAAAAATAATGCACCTATTCAGATGTATCATACACTATATTGTCAAAAGTATCACTCACCCACCTAAATAATGTTATTAAACCAACAACCCAGGCCTGTGGACTGTTTCTACAAACATCAGAGTGGTAATGAAATCAAGTCCAGTTGTGAAATCCAATTTCCAAACTGGAATATTCCACAGTAAGTGGTTGTATCACACAAAGGAAGTGATTGGGAAGCACTTGAATTGACAGATGTGGGAGAGCAGATGCTTTTGGCATAAGATCGCACATAACACCTTAAAAGCAATAGATAATTAATCAAGGGTTATACGGAAAGGTAAAGCAAATCGGTTTAGCGTAAGTACGGCAGCAACTTTTTGCTTGCCATGACGCTTGACAAGAAAAAAGAAGAATGGGGCATCATTTGAATTCATATCGTCAAGGCAGGCGAGCAGATACTTTTGGCAGGTATAGTGTGCGTTAACAACAGGCTGTCTAACCTGCAGAGGTCGTCCCGGCGACAGAAACTCTGCTGATGGAGGCAGTTAGGTTGGAGACCCTCCAAATCCTGGTAGGAGCAGGAGGGGACAATGGTCTTCCTCCTCCTCTCCCCGCAAAGGTTGTTAACGCAGGGGCAGAACAGGACACCCAGGCTGTACTCCTCAGGGACCCGCTCCAGGAACCGCCTCAGTGCCCGGTGGCACTTGTGCTGGTTGCATCGGGAGGTCCCGGGCATCGGCTTCGTGCAGGCCAACACGTACTCTGATCGCAGGGAACCGCATTTCTCGAAGAGGCCGCAGTCCTGGGCGGCCTTCAGGCACTGGTTCTCACCGTCCAGTTGCATGAGAGATGAGGCTGGTAAGATGGACATGAGTAGGAGAGTAAAAGAGGTGAGTTGCAGTTTTCGTAAACAACCCTTACATTTTATACCATGATAGAAAAAGAGCGTCTGTGAACACCAATGTTGATCTGTTGGGTTTTAGTTCCTGCCCATGTTAGCTATCAAGAATATGTAGCTTTTACCAAAAAAGAAAACTTGATCAAGAAGACTGACAGTCAGTCAGTTTGTAACAGAATGAGGAGACAAAAGGTGGTAAATTTTAAGTTTGTGGAAAAGAAAGACTGGGGTATATAATGTATTCAAGAAGGCATTTTTTCTGACCACAATGTTACGATATTCTGATTGTTGAGTCAGTGTTCTTACCTACAAAGACTCAAAGTGACATGTGTCTTTATCTTAGTGCAATTTGTGTAAAGATAAAGAAAGCTGCAGGTTTGGGTCATACACATATAGCCTTAAAACAATCTTGTTTCATAATAGCTCAGTTATGCTCACATTTTCTTCTTCCAGTACTCCCTGAGGTACTGGCAGAAGACCAAGGGGTGAATAAGCTGATTGTGCACATACGTGAAGTGGACATCAGAAATGAAAAGTCTGAAACTTTTTAAAAAAAACGATCCATTGTTTTAAGGTTTTGAGAGTGAGAATACCAAAGTATTTCCTCTTTGGCAAACACATTCAGCCGACTGCTTCACCTAAACACATGTCTATTATTATTTTTCTATATATTTATGTCAGAGGGTCTGTGTTTTCAGTCAATTTATGACATATGGCATATATTAACTGCAACTTGAATGGAAGATGAGTAAAATAAAAAAAAAGTGTGAAGTCAGAGAGAAACAAATCAAGTAGAGATGTTTCATATTTTTGGTAGCGTTTGATCATTCTATTTGTGTGATTCTGTGTTTTATTAGACATATTTCCACAGTTGGGAAGACCACTTAGAACTGATAAAACAGCTGCTACAGTTCAAAGAGGAAGAGAGCCATTTGGAAAAGGCTTTTTCTGAACTGAGGCTTGAGAATCTGCAACATTTGACAATGAAATGGATGACTGTGTTATTCACTGTAGAGACAGATTTATGAGCCATTAGACGTTGTTTTGGGCAGGAAACTTTCTTTTGTTTTTCATGTCAAAGAGGACACAAATGTTGCCTCTTTCATCTAAGACACATTACTAAGATCACGTCTGTCTCATCAAGCATTTTAATCTATAATCTAAAATTGAAATATTCTCAGATCTAGGATCCAGGCTCTGCAAACTGTTCAAAATGCAGCAACCCATCTTTTAGGTCAATTTGAACATAAGGCAAGGCAAAAAAAGAAAAATGCAAAAAAAAGTTATTGTTTAAAATGAGAAATTAAGAATAACTTAAACAGAATATAAATAAATAAAAATCATTGATTAAATAAATCAAAAGTGAAGCGTAATAATGAAATACAGCCAGTTGTCATACCAAAAGTTAAATCGTTTTCATCTTGAGTTAAGGCCTGTCTCCCTTCTTCAGAAAGTTTTATGGAGATATATGGGGTATTTATGGTTTTACGGAGAATAAAAAATTAAACACACCCTCAGGGAGAGCCAGAGACATCGCTTTGCATATACCTGCTGACGATCTGAACAAAAACAACAGTATGGACGAATTGTTTGCTAAATTAGATGCAATATTTTTTAAGGGAAGAAAAATAAAAAGAATCACCAAACAAATTCAGATGGAGTAACAGCGGTAGCCACAACAGGCTAAAAACCCACTGGACAGATACGGTAAGCCCATTTGGTAAGTCCATAAAATCACCAATGGCACGCAGAGAGCGTACCATTGGGCCAAACACTCTAAGATACTTGCGTAACCCCGTTTCTCTGAGTAGCATGAGGGAGTGTCTCATTTTATTGGGAAGCACTCTGGGCATGACCTCATCAGAAGCTCCTACTGCACTTTGCAATGTGTGCTTTGGGGACAAGCCTGTCAGTGAGAGGGAGGGTGAGACCCTCCCCCTACATGTAGGTCAGGCACTGCACAGGCCTGACTCCCAGATTGCTAAGCAGACAACCTACTAGGAAAGTACTGCCTACCGAGCAGAACCCTATCGGCCTCCATGAGTGGCAGGTGCCAAACGCAGAACAGAATGGGCCGACGGAGGCACCGTGACATTAACCTTATAAAGCAGAGTAAAGATCTCCTGAATGGACACTGCCCTGAACAATGCCATGTCAGGGTTAGGTTTAGGGTTAGCAGAGTTAGGATACAAGGGTTTTTGCCCCTCCCCGCAAGGGAAGGGGCAACAGGTGCGCTCTCCACCCTCCCTCGAACTTGTCCACCATTTTGTTAGCTCCTCCGGCTCCCCAAGTAAGTATATTGCATTTCTTTCTCTTTTTTCAGGTTCCACACAGGTAGGTAGGTATCTTCTGCAGGTAAGTACGTTCCATTGCAGGTTTCCAGGAGTCCCCAGGTAAGTAAAATAAGGCTAAAAGGTTTTAAATTGTAGTCAGCTCCTGTTTTATGCGAAAATGTTATAAAATCTTTTTGCTGTGTATCAAGAACATCAATAAAAGATTAAAACAAAATTTTTTGCAAAAATGAATGGATAAAACACACTTAAAACAGCTTAAACTAGCTTAAAACCAGGCAAAAGACGCTAAAAGGTGCTGCCATTAGCCCGCTAGCTTTCGGGCTTTGTGGCCCTTCCTCAGGCGGTGGCAGTGGCAAATGAGGATCTGAAAGCTTTGTGTCTCCTTTTATACCTTTGCCAGGTGGTGAGTAATTAACTTAGTTTTTTATTCTTTTCCTGTCTCTTTTCTTTCTGTGTGTCATCTGGATTTTCTTTCTTTTTTTTTCTTTTTTCGAGTTTCTCTTCCTTTTTTCCTCCTTTTCCCATTTTCTCTCTCTCCTTCCTTTCACCATTGTCCATCCCTTTCCTTTCTTCCCTTCTTCCTTCCCTTCCTCCTTGTTGTTTGCCCATTTTTCCTATAAGGTGTGTCCTAAGTTCCATTTCCAAGTCCTTTTCAAGTCCCTGAGTCTTTGAATCCAAGAGGGGGGTCCTTAAATTTCTAGGGGCTGGACAATAGTTGGAGGTTAGGGTTAGGATTTGGGGTAGGGAATGCAGGTAAGTGGATGGTTAGGGTTAGGGGCTAAGGAGAGGGTCAAGGTTAGGGTTAGGTTTAGTGCAGGAGGTAGGTTGGTTTAGTGCAGATGAGGGAGGAGGACATGGCTGGGTTAGGATACAAGGGTTTAGGGTTAGGGATAGGGTTAGGGTTAGAGACACTCCAGGGCCTATGTGCCCACATCAAGTGGCTGCAACCACCTTGAGTTGCAGGCATAAGTTGCAGGCAAAAGACTGTAGTAAGGAGCGTCAGCACAATCACATCGACAACCAACTAACAGCTCACTAAAGGGTAGCATGGGCTGTACAGAGTGATGCCCCACTAAATGAAACAGACAGAGAATGTCTTAGAGCCGAACAGGACAGATTTCGTAGGTTGCCAAGCAGACGAGACCAGATGTTATGTTTGTATCTAACATTAAAAATGCCACTGTTCAGCATGAAGTGATTCATAAACCTAAGTCAGAAACGGTCACACCTACGTTTCAACATTTGGGAAACAGCCGTGATTTGAGTTTAGTTGTCTTCAGTGATGCCTCTCTGGCTAATTTTCCAGATGGAGGTACACATTGATTGCCCTCCAGGGAAAAACAGGGAAAAGTTCTTCTTTGTTTTAGCAGTCTAAGCAGATGAGACGTGTAGATAAGAGGCACCCTGGCAGGAGAAACTCTTGCATTTTCAGACAGTATAGGCAATGCAATGGTCTTAGCTACGCTCTACTCTGAGATAAAGCAGACATTGACTCTATTCCCCTCATCTGCATTAAAGATAACCAATGGCTATTTGATACGCTTAAGTCCACATAAAAGGTCACTGAAAAGAGACACAGATTAGAAATACGCAGCATTAAAGAACCCTTCAAGGCAGAAACCATCAAAGGGGTGTGCTGGTTAGCTTGCTGATTGACTAAAGAAGGTGTTTCACCCCGTATGCATGCATGGGTGTGTATGGGTATTGTCCAGCCTTCATTTGGGTGCATCTTTCTTTTGTTTATTTACCAAAGGGTTAATTAGTTGACCACACCGAAGATGTTAGTGTGTTTGATGAAGTAACCATGAGGACACTTGTGCACAAGCAGAGCTGCTTTAAAGCCTGTTTTCTGAGTGACAGGAAGCCAGAGCAGACTCCTGAGAACTGGACTGATGTTTTCCAGTTTCCCGGTTCTGGTCAGAGCTGGAGCAGCAGCGTTCTGGATGTTCTGCAGCTGGATCACAGCTAGTTTAGAGCCCAGTAAGCAGCTGTTCCAGCAGTCTAAATAAGAACTCTAATTAATTCTTGTTCCAGTGAGAGCAGTCTTTAAGGTGTTGTTCTTTACAAGAAATGTAAATTGCATAAGACAATCATATCTTTCTGAACTGGTAGTTATATAGACTCTGGTACATTGTACTTTGGTCTTTTGTCTGTCCCCAAATCCATTAACAGACAGTTTGCAAGGCCTTTTCTTTTGTTACACCAATGCAGAGGAACAGTCGGCCTTTTTTCAGACAGAACTGTTCCATTTATATCTTTAAGAAAGACTAAAGGCCCATTTGAGTGGCATTGTTTAATTGTATTATGTTAATACTATTGTATCTTGTTAAAACTGAATTGATTAAATTGTGTTATTTTTTGCTCATTTGCTCAATATTTCTAGATTTCTGTGCTTACTTTTAGAGGGCGCTGCCATTTCGCTTTGATATAAACTGGTGATTGCTTTGAAAAGTAAACAGTTTGTGAGGCTTGACATGACTTTTAGTTTTTGTGCTCTTGAAATGATTTTTAGGTGCTTTTCTCTTCGTACTTCTGTTTGGTTAGCATAGTTTTGCTAAGTTTTTTTTCTCTTTCAAATGGTAGTTAGTTTTGTTCTTTATGTTTTGATTCTTAACAATTGTTCTTAAACAATTATCTTTTTTTTTATGCTGCCCAATGACCTCATTGTACCTTTGTTGTGACGTGTTGTGATTTTAACAAGGACAGCCTAAGTTACTTACCTGCAACCAAAGAGGCCATGCGGGTGTCCATCAATGAATCATAATATGGGGAAATCTCCAGTTCATCCTTCCCTGTAAAATGGAGCACACAAACATTGGCACACATAGTAAGGGATTTTTCCCACAATGCATTGAATAAAAAGTATAGGTCAAATACCGATGTAATCAAAAATATGTGAGATATGATTATAAGTTAGGGACATGAAACTACAGCATCCATGTTGTGGCCCCATAAGAATATGCAAAGTCTAAGACCAAAATCTGCATAAATCCCTGCATCCAGTGCACTGCACTGACTAGGGATTCTTTTGTCCTTCAGGTTAGCTTAAATGCTAATGTTGGCAATGGCAGCTAAACCTGAAGGGATGGGACCACAGGGATGATCCCCCCCCATCTGAACTTCCGTGTTGTACTGTTGGACCTCTTGGCTAGTCATAGGCTGTCCTTGACAAACACCCAAGCAGTGTCCATTGGTGCACCTGGTGTGAGGACACTGAAGGACGCTGCAGTCCAATGTTGGATTTTGTAATCACACAGTTGGTGTTTTCCACCTGCAGGGTGATTTCACCTCGTATGACATCACTGTCTAGCCTCCTGGATTCAGAGTCTACCCTCCTGGAGGTGTCACTGGTCTAACTAGACCCAAGACTGATCAAAGGAGGTTCCCACTTGCTGGCCCCAAGTACATGTTGGCCAGCACTGTTTCTGGTTTAATTAAGGGTTCATAGTGTAGTTGTTGAGTGTAGAGTATTAAATGAGTCTGGTCCTTTTGTTTATTGCACCATTTTTTTATGTTTATTTCAAACTGTCTGTTGAAGTCTGTTTCAGGGTGCTGTGGAGGAGAGTCCTGCAGATAGTCAAAGCTCACGTTCCAGAGGAGCAAACTGGTTTGCATCGTAGTTGTGAAACACTGGTCCAGCTAATTAACTTCACAAGGATATTGAAGAGTTTGTGGTATTTTTTAATCAATCTTCATTTGTTTTTGGGGCTTTGTGGGAGGTGCACAAACATTTGTCAGGACTGTTGTTGTAGGCCTTCCTGTCACTGTTGGACTGGAAGAGCTCCCTTTGTCGCAATTCTGTTATACTTTTTTACGAAAATTATTTTTAGTTCTTTCGGGATTTTATTGTTCATTCAGGTGAGGATTGGAAAATAGCATTTTCCAGAAGAATGAGCACCTCCAATCTTTCTCAAGTCCTCACTGACCTTACTTTTAAAGATAGGGTAAGTCCTGTTCTAAAAAGAGTTAAATCACTGCTCCTCCACATTCAAAAGAGCCGAATCAAGTTTGTATTCTTTCTTATGGCCTCTATGGGGATGTTTTTACTTGGCCATGTACTTTTAGAAGGATGGCTCAGGGCTGTCTGGAGAAATTACGTCTCTCAGTCGGAAGCAGCAAGGTGTGTGGAGGAGATGATGCGGAAGGATCCAGACTGAACTAACTCTACAGCCGGTACAACCAATCCACAAATCCAGCAATTACGGGCTGTATTAGCCACATGCCCCGCAAAGAACCTGCAGCTGAACAACTCAAAGATTAAATAACTGGTCATAGACTTTGGGAGAATCATACCAAGTCCGTTGACCAATTCGAGGGAAAGGAAAGGAGGGAGAGGTCGTGTACAAATACCTTGGGCTGTGGCTGGATGGGACTAAGAAGAAGAACAGATCTATCTATCTATCTATCTATCTATCTATCTATCTATCTATCTATC
>CAJRST010036666.1:21569901-21597536 GCA_907169785.1 Menidia menidia
TCTATCTATCTATCTATCTATCTATCTATCTATCTATCTATCTATCTGTTCTGTTTTTATGTTTCTTATAATCTGGTAACACGGTCTACCTCAAAGGATATTATAAACAGATAATGATAATAATAGATAATGAGGTTCTGAAATCATAGAAATAACCATTATAAGTGGCAAACTGATAAATGTCATTCCTATCATCTTGGAGGAGGCAAATTACAGTCTCTATGATCATGTTAATGAGGATAACTAGTGAATAAGCCACTTAATCCAGCAATTTATTCAAGTACAATCCGAAGTACAAATTCAATCAAGAATGTAGTGGCATATGCAGTGTTTATGTATGCAAATCCTATCCCAGGCTATATGCTTATAGTAATGACATGGTAGGGCGGCTTTGTCGCACTGGGAACTGAAAGAGTGTGTAATTACAATAGTACTCCCCTGTCTAATGGGCCACAGGGATGGGGGACTATGCTGGCCAGTGGTAGCTCACTTACTGATGCGCACAACACATCAGCAGTCCCCACCTAGGTCCATGACTATGTGCTGGGTGTTTTGACTGTTCCTGATTACAAGATTAGTTAAGGAAATAATACATAAAAATGTCAAGGATGTGAGGAGCAGGAAAGGTCTATGTAAATCATACTAATCATGCTAATCATTACTAATAAGTGGCATGGAAAATGACCAGAGCTAGAAATGTTTTTCCAAAATACCAGCTGCCTTCACCGTAGACCAGAGCTGACCAAGAGGAAGACTACTGAAAACTCCATCCAGGTAGTATTTATACTTTAAGTTTAGGCAATAGTCTGTCACAGCCTATCACAGTCATTGGGCAGTAGGTGGGATGTACTGGGGATACTATTACGGGGTCACCCCTTGCCATGACACCAAGGGTCATTTTAACGAAGTAAAGAAGAAACTAAGCAGTTTGTTTTTCCAGCCGAGACCAGGATGTTTAAATTTAAAAAATAACTTGGTCCAACCAAAATCAAGAATTTCGAAACTGAAACATTACACCCAGATAATGAAATTGAATTCCCAATCAGACCTACGTGCACAATCAACCTGCAGTGCTACTGCTACGTCTGTTGGTCAGGTAGACCTTAGTCAGATGGTGGTGCACTTTTTTGTGTTTTTCATGTAACTACATGGCTACAGGACCTGATCCCTGATGCTTCAGTGCCACCAAAGGAGCCATTCCCTTCTCCCACCTGGGGCCGGTCACACCTGGTTTCACCACTTGGTGAGTGGTGCGCATCTAACAACTTGACCCTAAACCTCACCAGGACAAAAGAATGTATCCTGGACTTCCACCCTCGGAACACCCTAAACCTCCCAGCCGTGTTAAATTTGGTACCCTGCAGCCTGGTTGAGACCATGAGTACCACTTGTGGTCTAACCTCTCACACAAACACAGAATCAGCATCCACGATAAGCCCAACTGACCTGGCAGAAGTCGAACTCTCCAGTAGATACGAAGGCAACGCTCCTCCTTGCGGAAACCACGCTGGCACTTACAGACCATCAGAGAGGGGTATTTGGCCAACAGGGCGTCCTGTCTTTCCAGGCACTCAGATGCCTGCTCTCCCAGAGGAGAGACAGCTGCATCGGCCGCGCACAGCTCCAAGCCCCGATACAGTGCCTGGCATTCAGGGTCAGCCGAACACAGGCGATGAGCCTGTATGCAGTCAGTGGCCAACACAGGGAAGGGAAACATCGCCGCCGAGTCCGGCAACACACCTGAGAGCAGACAAAAAAAGAGAATGAAGAGGAATCTGGAAGCAGAAATGGGGGAAAGGTGAATGTATTCTGTATGACATTATAGAAAATAGCTGTAATTCTTCAACTTCGTGACGCGTGGAAGTATCTTTATCTTAGTACAGAACAAACGGCACAAAAGCACAAAACGGGTCAACGCAACAACAACAAACACTTCTCAGTATGACACAGAAGCACACAATGCATTTAACTCTCACTAAGACTTTTAATGAAGAAGATAGTGTGTTACAATTCTGTAGTTGTGTGAATCTTATTTTCATAGTCCCCTATGGAGCAACAGCCTGCTGCAGCCCTTTGATCTTGGTACCACACTAACAACTTCGAGGAGCCCAGGGAACCACTATTCAGTGCACAGATCACAAAGCCATTTCACTGTCACTAAATGGTCCACAACAACATGGCCCCTTCCTAACAGCGACTCTTTTATCCATTCACAGATGTTTCTGCTCTCTACTCTCTAAACTAACCCTAACCCATCATGGGGTCAGTGTCCTCAGCTTTGTTTGAGTGTTTTACAGCATGGAAACTGGAGTTATTTTCTATAATCTGTTTGCGTCCTATGGAATAGTTAGATGGAATAGTCCATAGAGAAGTGGTTTGTATCGTGCAGGTAATGAGCACTGGCGGTATCCGCGTCTCAGGACTCTCAAACTGGTTGTCAAAGGTCAGCACCGACAAGATGGTCTGTCATCAGGAATTTACCTAATTTATCCCACGAGGGAACCCAGCCAATTACCCTGAGGTAAATGGAATTAGCTGCAAAATCACACCAGTTCAAAGCGCCGCCGTAACGAGATCTTTATGTCTAATCTTATTTTTGAGTGCTGCACTCAAAGTAAGGATTGAAATCACATAATACCTGTACTTTACTGTTGAAAATACATTTTATAAACTGAAGGGGTTAATACGTTTTTTTTATTTAGACATGGAAAAATCAAATAAACTGGGAATTTAAAAAATTTGCCTGAAAGAAACAGAAATGACGTGTGCTGTATAGTCAGTGCATCAGTGATAACCATGGACAGTTTTAAAGATTCTGAATGATAGACGAAAATGTGATACTTAATTATATTAATTTATTAAAAGAACTGTATGTTTTAAGTGCCTCGTAAAAAAATGCATATCTATTTATCTTATTTGCATATGTATATATACTGTATGTATATGTGATGTATGTATATATCTATATATATATATATAAAACACGCAATAGTTTTGACCTCGAAGCAGGTCAAAACATTCTCACGTTTTGGGAACTAGGAAGACAGGTCTCTTCCTCTCATCTTTGACTGAGAAACATCCTGTTTCCACTCCCTTGTCAACGCTTCACATCTCCTCTGTTTTATTCCCTGTTTGTAGCAAACTACAGTCAACGGCTTCAGCAACAACTCCAACAACTTCCTGAGAGATGTTTCTTGAGTCTTCATTTCTGTTTTATTGATACTTTTTGTAATGTCTAAAACTCAAAGTCTCTCCAAGAGCAGTTGTTGTATTTAGTTCTGTTTTTTTTTTCTAGAGAAGTTGCTTCGATTAGCAAAGGTGAGAAAGGAAAGCGTCCTCTCTAAAATCCAATAGCTGATGTGTGCAATGGAAGTTTGGAGAAGTTGTCTGAGGACAGAACAAATGTCATTTTGAGAGGGGAAAATAGGAACCAGAAAGACAGATGGGGAAAGGGAGAGCTGGGAGTGCAGGGAGAGCGAAAGAAAGAAAGAAAGAAAGGCGGGGACGGAAAGCTGGAGCACCAGTGTGAACCTTGATAGGTTGGACGAGCGCACAGTGTGAAGCACAATCAGCATGCAGCACCGAAAATGATGTTCTTAGAATCCCACAAAGATGTGCACGTATGCACACACAAGCGCAAGAAAAACACTGTCATCACACACACACACACACACACACACACACACATTGTTACCCCAAGAAGGACCTTTTTATGTGTGTGTCCTGCTGGGAGGGAGACTGGGAAGCACAGAACCCATCATTATTACCAGAACACAATACTGCACAACCACAGAGGAGGGGGCAGTGGGGGCAGAGTAATCTCTTCAATACAAACCCACACACACACTTGCACACACACACACACACACACACACACACACATCTCGGTGTCAGAATAAAGTGGCTGAGAGAGCATAAACAGCTTAACATTCAGTGCCGGATCAGTAGACAGTATGTAAATTGAATACTGAGTGTGCCGATGAAAGACTAACCACATACATAAAACATTGTAGGTCGAACAAACAGCCTTTGTGCGGTACTGCATCCTGACACTCTGCCACAACTCACTTTGCGGGGACATAGTGCCCAGCCAGTGACTCTGACCGGAGGATCCTGCCAGAATTACATCATCAGGCTTCTACAAAACAGTCCCTAATTTCTACTGGTGCTGGAAAAGAAGCCCAGTATTCTCTGTCGCGTTTTCTTCTGATTGTGCACTTAGTTCTGAGAGTAAATACAACAGCCAGGAAACATGGCACCGAATAGCTTCTAGCCTTTCCAGGCAAAAGGAATCAGATAGAATCATTTTCATGTTTCCAATCCATTGTTTTATTGTTGCATTGAACACATCGGTGAATTGTGTGACACATACTACACAAAGAAAATTCTTCGTCTTCACAAAGTACAGAAAACCTCTTGATGGGTAACTTTGGGTTCCTCCTTTTGGTTTAATTTCCTGGCCTTGTCATAAGGCAGAAGGGGAAATTGAATGTGAGAACATCACTGGCGTCTGATTTTTGTTTTATTTTGAAAACCGTGTAGTTCAAATTCCTTGTCTTGATTCCCCGCGTTTCCTCGAAAGAGTTATTATCCTTTTGTATTTTCATAGTCTTTTTGTCCTCGATAGAGTGAGTCGTATTTTGTACTTTCTTAGCCTTTTTCCTGGCCCCGCAAGAACGACTATTGTTTATTACTTTCCTCATTTGAGAGATTATTATTTTATTGCCTGGCAATTCCACTCCAATAGAGTGTGACCTTTTGTTTAATAAAGTCCTCGCTTCTGCCAAGCTCTGCATCTGAGTCTTGTCTTGAGCCCGTCCTGACAAGAAGGACCTTAAAGTTTCTCCTCAAAAGAGCTCTCTCTGTCTATTCACGGGGGATGGAGCAGGTTTCAGTACACTGGGAAACCTTACTGATTCTATATCACAACCCAGAAAAATTCCTGTTTCAGTACCTACTCTTTTCTAAACAACCTTACTGAGCATAGAGTCAGGGTCCGATCATGTGAGTCTGATGACCACAAAATAAGAAGCTAAGATATGGATCATTCTTGGAGGTTCATCTGTTAGGCACCCAGACGAAAACCATTGGAAACCATTGGAAAGGCAATAGGTCACTTCCATCCAGTGGCACTATCAAAAAGTACTGAAAAACTGTTCAATTTGTTACTTCTATTAAAAAATTTTCTTAGATTTTTCAAATTTGATAAATCCACTTGACCACTTAAGAATCACTAAAGCCCTTATATTCTATATAAAGATGATCACATCTTTGGCTTGGGGTCTAACTCAACAGACTTAAAACTTAAAGAAGTTAACATACGTAATTCCAACAGAGCAGCAATCGGAAACCTCCCAAAAATAAGAATGTGTTGTGGGAAGACGCCCCCGGAAAACAGGAACAAGAGGGGTTCCTGTTACCCCCCTGACCCCTCGATTACTGGTCACCAGTTCACAAAAGTAGATGTAATTTCTATGAAGCAACATGTGTATAAACTAAAAAGATCCAGAAAACAAGCCCTTGCTTTAGCTAGCTGTTTGGAAAATGAACCTTTCCCTTTATGGCTGAGTGGAAGCCGGTGGAACGAACGAACCGGCACCAGTGGAAAGAAAAGAGGTTTCACTTGAAATCAGCTAATTCTGGGAACAAACATCTAACAGAGAACCAAAAGATGCATGAAGCTGAGACTTGCTACCAAGGGCTTACCACCTAAACATCACAGTGAATCTGCAAAAAGTTACAAATTTGGTCGGGATTACAACTACTTCCTTATTTTTATCATAGGGACTGATGAAGGAATTCATGACAACAGTACCCAGCTATTATCCTGTGGTAAAATAGAGAGATATTACAACTGAAAACGTTGCTCATGGCAGGCGGCAGCTTAGGCAGCAGCTTGGTCTAAAGTCCTAATTCACTTCAGCATCAGTAAATCATTAACGCAATAATGGTGAACGCCGGTGATAGAATTACCATGAAAACACTGAAACAGCTGTTCCTGGCCTTCACAGGCGGCGGCCACGGGCTAGGATCAAACATGGAGGCTTTCTGATTAGTTTAGAGTGCTGAGTATGAGTGCAGTTAATCCACAAATAGATCCCACTTCTCTTGTTGGAGTGTGTTCTCCCCACTAGGCCTGTACACTTCTTAAACAATATATTTGCTGCAAATGTATAGTCATATTAAAAAAGCAATTGTCTTTTTATCATTAGGTAATCTTCTGGTCCTAACATGAAGTAAAAGCAACCCCCTTTTGAGGTCAGGCTTCCCTGACTCTTTTGTTTTTTAGGCATTCTGTTGGAGCTTGGCCACGTTGCTGTGTTTGAAATCATTGTCCTGTTGCTGAACCAGTTTCAGACAAGTTTTAGTTTGGGGACAGATGGACTCACATTAGACTCTGAGTACTTTGGTATCCAGAAGAGTTCGTGGTGGACTCCCAAGTCCGGATGCTGTAGAACCAGCTGGTGTGAGGTGTGCTGACATACTGGTTTCTCCAAATGTGCATTTTAACATTATAGAAATTGTCCTGCAGAAACATGAATGCCTTTATAGACTGCGATATCATTTGTCTAATAAAGACTAATAATGATAACTGAAAGCACATAGCAGCACAGTGGTGTGGTGGTCAGGACCATCTCCTCACAAACAGAAGGTCCTGGGTTCGAGTCCCCGTTTGGAGTATGCATGTTCTCCCTGCGCCTGTGTGGGTTCTCTGGTCCTGTGATGGACTGGTGGACTGTCCAGGATGACCCCGCCTCTCGCCTACTGACCACTTTGATAGGCTCCAGTCCCTACGTGGCCCCATTAGGGAACAAGTGGTAACGATAATGGATGGATGGATGAAAGCACACAGCTCATTTTCAGAGGTAGACCTGAACACGCCCTGCATAATTTGGGTGGGAATTTTTGGGCTTCTGTAAATAACTTCAGAGTACGGTCTAGACCTGCTCTTAATGAAAAGCGCTGTGAGATAACTGCTGTTGTGATATGGCGCTATATAAATAAAATTGACTTAAATTGAAACTGAATTCAATTTCATGTGTTTGAAGTGCGTTTGATGGTGGTGTCATTTTTTTCTGATTGAAAAAAATACTGGTAAGCGTGAGGTAGATATGGCTGATGTACAGCTGCGATATTCCCACCCTGGCTTCCTGCTCCGAGGAACACTTTCCAGTAGCCAAAAGGCACAAGGTATAGAGCTGCTACACATGTGGTGGAACAGGGCTGGACCTCTGTGTCACTGACTACAAACTACCTCAAAGTCCATGAGAACTGCGTTTGGGAGCCTAAAGAGTCCAAATAGGTATTAATCCCTCTCAGTAAATAAACGGTATGTTCATGACAGATTTACTCCCTCCATAGGGTACCATTAGCTAGGGTACCATTAACGTGTTGGTGCATTTACTTAGTTTTCAATAAGAAGTCAATTTACAAGATAGAAAATTACCAACATTTGTTTCAAAGAATCTGACAAAATATGGATTTTAAAAACTGCTCAGCAGTAGACAACTGAGATGCTTTTTTTGCCCTCAGAATCATCCAGGTGAGCTTTTCTGGGCACGCGGTGAAGGCTTTTCCTGCAGCCCCCCACTAAAAGTCCCACTTCTGTCTTTTTCCAACTGTACTGTAACCTATAAAGACCTTTAACCTATAAAGTTCTCACCGATTCCCATCGAGTCTGATTTGCTCTGTTAGATGAAGTTTCTCAGAAACGCACTTTCACTCCTCTGATCAATTTGAAATCGGGATTAAACCTATTAAATCTGAATTAGTCGGTGGGGGGGGGGGGGCTGAAGCCTCTCCCAGCTGTCACTGGGTGAGAGGGGGGGTGCAAACTGAACCGGTTATCAGTCCATCACACTGACAAATGAGACAGACCAAACCAGCTACACTAAGTCCCCCAATTTTCGAATGGGGAATAAATCAGCGTGATCATTTAAACTAGTCATCCAAACTGGTGGTTTTGTCTCTGTGCCACTAAAAGCCTGCCGCCCAATGTCTGCTCCATGCTAAATCCATCATTAGTTTGTACAGAAGTCGACGTGTTACCTGGGAAAAAGGAAGTTACAGAACCTTTACAGTTTAGCTTCCCCCATCCCCTCGCTACGGTGGCCAGGAGGTGCAAACCAACATCACAAATTTGGAAACCCTTTTTCAAAGTTTTAAACAAATAATCAGAGACAGTAAATTCAAAATATAATATTACATTAATATATTAAAGAGAGCACAGAAATATGAACTCTTAAACTCTTAACAGATTTCATATTAGTGTTTCCAAATTCTAATTCATGTTTGACCTCATTACTAAATACAAAAAATTGTGTTTTTTAATTAGTGTCTTGACTTTGAGGATGTACCATTTGGCTAAATATATAATGGTAATTTATTTTTATTCTTTTCAGTGATGGAAAGTCAATGAAGCCAAACAATATTTGCTGTATATCTTTTTATCTTATTTCATCTTAAGTCGTTCGAAGTTCCGACTGAGTTCCAAATTGCTCCCTGAAGTTTTTTCTCTTTTAATGTGTCTATTTGTATACAGATATATTTTGGTTTGTAAAAAGGTATTGAAAATAAGATTTTACTTCAGATTTAGAAATAAAGGAAATCTAGATATCTAATTGCCATGGGAACTCAATTGGGGATTTGAATATCCTGGTGTAGCATCTCCTTATGGAAGATATGTGCAGGTTCATTTAAAAGATTCTTTGTAGTCACTTTTCTTAGTTCTAAGTTATATATTTTTTTCGTATATAGTAAGTATATATATAAATAAACAAGCAAACTAATGCTTCTTCACTCAGATGACAAACCCACTGACAGGGAAGCAGCAGCCAACAAACCATCTGCCTTCCCTGTGTTTGAGTTCCAAATCCCAGTTATCAACACACCACACAGAGGACCTCCAGACTCCCCCCTTGAATGCACCACTCCCTTTGAGACCAGCACAAACTCACACACGCACACACACACACACCTCTCCCGGATCAGATGGAGGCGGGCGGATGGAGGCCAGGTAAGTAGCTCGCTTTCCATTAAATGCAACAGAAGAAGGAAGATGGATTTCCTCAAGTTCATTCACCTCGCACACCTCTAATCCTCTTCATCCCCTCTCTGCCCTCCTCTCCCTCTCCTCCCTCGCTTGGTGGACTGAGTTGGTCATTTCTGCTTCCCACTCCAAACGGCTTTTTTTTTTCTCCACACTTATCATCAAAGCGGTTTTATGATGCTTATTTCCCACACGTCACCATACGTCACCGAACATCAATAGAGATGAGACATGTTCCCTCTTTCTCAATCTCCCTCTTTATTTACCGGGAGGGCCACATATAGTCACGTCTTGCCTTACTTGCAAATAAAAACAGAGAAAAAGCAAAGGAAGACTCACCGTGAGGGGTCTGACTTATTAGCATAAACCCAAATGGGCAGTCAGTGTATGTATATATATCATCAAACGTCTCTAAATACATATCAGGACATTTGAATTAACTTTCCAACAAATGTATCTTAAATTGACCCTAACGATTCAATAAAAACATTGTTATCATGTTTTTTTTTCTTTTCTTAATGCATTCAAAGCAAATCCACAATCTCAGTTGAAGGCTAACACCAGCCGTTTGAACTATCATTCCCATTCACTAATCTGCACGTTTTTTTTTTTCCTCTCGCTAAAAGACTCATTCAAATATGTAACAGACATTTCTTTTATGTATTTTCTGACATTTTCCATGCAGTTGAAGAATGGCTTCAAAACCGCTAGGGGTAGGTTCAAACGTCTCCGAAATCTTTCAATGCAAACAAACAGATTAACTTCCAAAAGAATCAGTATCGGGAAAGCTCTCACAGGTAGTGTCGACAATAAAGGGAACGCAACGCACTCTCCAGCCCCCCCGAAGTACACACAGACACGCACACCTGTCTCTGCAATGATAAGACGTCAGCCGCCGCCGCCGCATCAAATGTGTTTGCACACCGGAGTCGGTTGGCTGCACTTCCTCATTGAACGACTTTAACAATTTATTCCGACGCACAGCTGAATCCGACAGGGAATTTAGATTGATACGAGGGGGAGAAAGAAAAAAAAAAAGCAGAAATTCAGACACAACCTAAAAGCCTCCAGGGAGAAAAAGAAAGAAGAGGAGAGGCCGGGCGGATGAGCCAGAGGGGAGAGACGGGGGGGGGAGATATATGAGCTTGTCACTTAACATTACAGCTTCACTACAGGCTGGACAATCATTAACGCTGCTAACGGGCCGCTGCGCTACCCACCGGGCTAATCTACAAAGACACCGATTTCATTAGTCCTGCTGGAGCTTTTATTTAAAAAAAAACACAAAGGATTGTCAATCCTAGTGCTTGGAGGAGATTGAAGTAGCCTAACAAAATGTTAAAAAAAACAGATAAAAGCTGAACATCCACCTCTGTGTCGTCTCTGTTTACTCCCAGAGTTCAAATGTCTGCTAATAAAAAATCGGCCTCTGGTCATTCTTGGAGAGCAAAGCTGTCGTGGAAAGGTTCGGAAGACGTTCCTGCGCCCGCCGCAGCACTCGTGTCATCTCGGGGAAAAAAAAAGGAAAGAACAATGGAAACCGATGAAGGCCTAATCTGTGAGAACGCAGGCCCACAAAGAAACCCACGCCTACATGTGGAGCTACAGAAGAGATACGGATGCCGGCAGCTCATTGGACAACGCTCAAATAATAATTACAATCTTACAAAAAGAGGGACGTGACAATATTTACAGGGACACAATAATGCAAAACCTTCTGTTTAAATTCCTCATTTAACTTCATAATGGACATATTTTCCCTTTGAACTGGTCACATTTCTGGATGCAGATTTACATATTAAGATGATCTATAATAAGATCCAAAGGAGGGGTCAGGTGAGCTCAGCCTCTGAAACAGCTCTGTCCTCATGTAAACAATAATCAATAATACAGAAATTTACCGATAAAAAAGGATTTTTAATTCAAAATGTAAAGGATCATTCGGTTATTACTTTGACACTCACTTTCCCTCATTTCAACCGTAAGCCGATTTCCACAATATCTGAATTCTGGATGAGAACAACAAAAGGGCTGGAATACTGATCCTTTTTTCAGCTTGATGATTCAGAGACAGGTATTCACGATGAGTTTGGAGGAAACACTGTGCTCAGCTCTCTGAGCTCCACAACAGATGCGGTTTAATGCTCTGCAACCGTCCGGAAACTTCCGGCTACACGATGTCCGTGGAGGCTGTTTCAAAGAACAGAATCTTTTTAGAAAGGCCAGTTATCTCTCTTTTTTTTTTTTTTTACAAAACTTAAAGCAAAGAGAGAATGCACCATTGCACTCATGGAGGTGAACTCCAGGGCTTCCTTTATTTTAATCAGCTCCTGATGAAGTGGCCATTCCGAAGCCGGAAAAACTGATGAGACGGATGAGAATTCAACCGTTTTTGGAGTTGCTCTTTAGGTAGGCCGAGGCCCAAAGGTCACAGGAAAAAGATGAAAGCTTCATCTCCAAAAATATATCCGACACTACTGAGTGCAATATGTTTTTTTAGATTAAAAAAAGCTATTTAAAGCTGTATTGTGACGTCTTTTCACGGAGCTGTCCTGATTTGGAATTGTGCATACTGTGAAAATGGCCTCTTAATTACAGTAATAACTCTCTTCATCTTCACATCTCTGAGGCAGAATCTCTAACTTTGGACTGGTTAATAACTCAATATTTTTTAAGGCAAAAGGACACGTGTAGACACTATTTCATTTCCGTAGCACCTTAGAGAGGATCATTTCAGGGATGAGTCCTGAGCCTCCATTCTTTTTTTCTCATTTTTCGACCGATTCCACGACAGGAAAACGTATTGATTTGGTTTATTTACTGACTTTTTGTTGCCATTTTCTGCATCAAATATTGCCAAATGAAAGAACTCCCAATACAGCAAATGAAAAACTAAGTTAAAGGATCACATTAAAGGAGTCTCATCACAGAGAGGCGACTGGTGTTTGCCTGTTGCCCACACTGTCCTCACAGCCTGGGTTCTAGTCCGGGTTTACTCTGGCTCCGTGGCTGTAAAGTTTTCAGCTCAGCTGGCAGGGCGTAGTCTGGCAAACCTACCCAGACACGAATGAAGTGTCGGGGATGA
The DNA here is from genome assembly GCA_907169785.1 of Menidia menidia. NCBI lineage: Eukaryota > Metazoa > Chordata > Actinopteri > Atheriniformes > Atherinopsidae > Menidia > Menidia menidia. The sequence continues at coordinate 21,582,036 of CAJRST010036666.1, forward strand.
CCCTCCTGGTCTGAGATGATCACCAAGGACGGATACAGCCTTAAACCCGGATTCACTGAATCCAGAGGTGAAAGACGCAAGAGAATAAAACACTGGAATAAAACCTTTCCCCCCCAAAAAAAGGGTTTGAATGGAGACTTAAAGAAACTCAGAACACCTGACAAACAGACCAGAGGTGAGACGCCTGGTTGAGCCTGACTTTTCCCTATGGAGCATCACTGCCGTTTAAGTTTCGGGGCGGAGGACCGTCGCGCCAAAGACTGACCCCAAAAATCCCCGTGACCGTCACAGCGCGCGCGCGCGTGTCACCGTGCAAAGCAGAAAAGAAAAAAAAATTATCCTACCTGGAAAGAGGAGAACGAGCACGATCCTGGCGAGCAGCATGTTTGCCGTGATCGGGATGGCTCCAGCCGCCCCGCCGTGCGCCCCGGTGGAAGACGCGCAGCCAGCCGCCGCGCGCGCGCCCAAACCGCCTCTGCCAGCGCCCGCGGGGGTCGTGCGAGTTCCCAATCCCAGAGATGGAAGGTGTGGGGGGGAAAAAACACCAAAAAAAAGAGATTCCTCGAGCGATCGTGGGGCGAATTGCGCACCGGGAGAGCGCAGGGAGACTCCTGCGTGCGCGCGTGCGTCTCAGAGCTGCTGCTCGGCGATGCCCATTTTGATGGGGGGGGGATGTGAGTCGTCACGGGCTGCGGCGGCTCTGCGCGCGGACCTTCGGCTCTCCGGGCTCGTGAGGGGTCCGGGTAAATGGTGTGATCATGATGCTGAAGGGCACGAGAGGCAGGGTTATTAACTTGTGACATCCCTCCTCTCTTCTTCTCCTCCTCCTCCTCCTCCCCTTAGATCTTAATGATCTTAACCTTTAGTGACCCGTCAGATGAAAATAGTCCTTTATTGGGTTTATTCAGGGGGGATCCAATTGTACCTTGCTTTTTTGCATTTATTGATACAGTATTTTTACTCCAAGAGTCTCCAGGGTGATTACAAAGAAGAGTACTGTCCTTAATTATTGATATTTGTTTTGTAGTGTCTGAAGCTCACAGTAAGGCACAGACTGCTCTGTTCGTTGAGCATAAACATTGGAGAAAAACACATTCCTAAAGCAGGGCGTAGGGAGGATGCTCAAGCTATGGACAAACTATGGAGACGTCCTGGGCGAGGACAAAAAAGGAGATGTTCATGATAGGGACAAGGTAGACCCTAGATGTACATCTGGAGGGAGACAGCCTGAAGCTGGGCCTAAAAAGGAAAAGGTTTTTGATATGGATAGACCCATATTCGGGCAGCGCGCCTTACGTAAGGCCAAGAGTAAACCAGATATAAGGGCAGACACACCCAGAGTGGGACAGAGTTTTCTCTGAGACATCTCCGGACTTGATACATCAAGCTGTACTTCTGACTCGGACCTGGCTGACAATAAACTCCTCTTTGTTCGACCAAGTTCTGCCTCAGCAGAGTTTTTCCTGCAGCGCCTCCACTTGAGCTTTTTGAAGACGACCATCCCATAATTCGCCACAAACTTGGCGTCACGAGCTGAGAAGTTTTTGCTCTGCGAGTCAGCTTTCGCCCGCCCGTCCAGCGGGGCCTACGGTCTCTGAGGGTGAGTTTTTCATCTATTCATGAGAGCGATGGGCCAGGCTGGATTGGTTGGGTGGATTCTGCTTTGCAGTTGGACATGATGAAATTATCTGTGCGGGAGGTCGTCCGCCAAGTGAGGTGCTTCAGCAGCTCTGTCTAAATTACTCCGTAGTGTTTATAAGCAGCTGCCAAAGGGGGTGCTGTGTCGGTAAATAGAACTGCAGTTGTTGTTGTTGAGTATAAGTTTAAGAGTTTGAAGTGACGCAGAGAGGCGCACTGGTTTAAGAGTTTTGCGATGCAGACGTGCACACCGAGTAGTGAAGTAACGGGTCCGTGTCAATAATACTAAAGAGCTATGCAACCTGAAGATGTTGGATCTTGTCTGTCTGCTGGAATTTACGTTGTATTAGTTTTAGAGTTTGTTATTTTTCAGTTGCGCAGAGATTCGCGCCAGTTAAGAGTTTAGTGTTGAGGCGATGCAGACGTGCACGCATGAGTTGTAAAGTTACGGGTTCATGTCAATAGTGCTAAAGAGCTATGCAGTCCGGTTGATATCATACAAAGGAACTTATTAAAGGCATTGAGAAAACATTAAAAAAATGGAGTAAGCGGTGGCCGGATATAGAACAACCTTGGCCAGAAAAAGGAACTTTTGACCTGGGAGTGATCTAAACCATTCAAGTGCTGGTGTCCTCACATAACGCTGGTCAGAAAAAGGGAAAGAAAGGAAAGGAGCGTGGAGAGAAAAGAAACATCGCGCTTGGTGTCTTACAGTTGTTTCGGGAAGAAGGACAAAAATGTCAACAGTCGCATACCAACAAACAAGAAAACATCCAAGAAGAGATTAAGAAAAATTCTGAAGCAACAAGTAAACTTCTGATGGAGGTTAATAAACCTTTTTCACACACCTCACCGGTGCAAAATCCCCCTCCATACGAGCCAAACACCAAATGCGTCGACATTTATCCTCAGTTACCAGTGATCAGCCAAGAAGGTGCATACCACATCGAAGATGAAGAAGAACGCATCATAGAGACGGGAAAGGCAAAAACAACCATTACTATGTATCCCTCATCCAAAAGCAAAAGAGGAGAACTTCAACGAGGCCAGAAAAAGGGATATCAGCAGACAATGGATAAAAGAGCACTTAACCAAAGTGACTCAGAAGAAGCCCTAGGAGGATATGATCCAACCATCAAGAAAATATTGGAGAAAGCCGAAAGAAGAGGAAGTGGTCATTGAAAAAAGAAAGACACGGTGACCTTTGACACCAGTGGAACAGACTCCGACAGCAGGAAGGGAGACTCAGATGAGCCACACTTCATGGGATACGACCCATATGTTACATCGACAACGGAAATGCGACATCTTCAACAAGCTTTAAGGACGATTGAAGCAGAAAAAGAACAATGCCGCTCAGATCTGAGATGTGCTATTAGCCAAGAAAAACAAGAGCATCTAGAAGAAAAACTCCAAGCACTGAAGATCACTGAAAAAGGACTGCGAAAAGAGAAAGCTTTACAAAGTGGCCATGGCATATATAATTTGCGATCAAGGAAGATAAAGAAGATGACCCCTGTATTAGTGCGAGGACAGAACCTCGAGTACAAACCATAGCAGAACACAGACATGACAGACATAATTGAGAAGTTACCTATCCTACAAGATGGAGCCCATCCATTTCGAAACTAGAAGAGGCTTTAGTGGGGACTCAAGCAGCCATGGGAGACATAAAGAGACTCCTGGCCAACCTTCTTGGAGTGCCAACTATGGAGGAAATTTTGGAGAAGGCAGGACTGCGTAAATATGCTGTTACTACAGTACATGATGCAGATCTATTTGTGGCAAATTGAGGAAGAATGTGGAGAGCTCTGAGAAAGACATTTCCCACCAACGTGCACCCAGACAACATCATCATTGAGCCCATGGGGGAACAGGAAAATCCCAGAGCCTATGTGGCACGAGCACATCTAACTTGGAGAAATGTCACTGGAAACTATCCTGATCAGAACCAAATGGAGCAATCTATTTTACGAGCCAAATAACAGGAGGGATTTCCTTTACCAGTTAGGAGCAAACTGGCTGAAGTAGTCAGACTTGTAAGTATGACCAAAAGTGTCTACACCGATCATGTGGCTCATCAAGTCGAGCGACAACGAAGACCAGAGGAAGCAAGACCAAGAGACAATAAGGAAACTCACACAGATACAACTGTCAGACAACAACAAGACAGAGAGAATACAAGCCATGATATCACAGATATTCAGAAGACTCAGGTTGGTCAGCCAATGCATGGTTAGAAGAAAAACTGGGGCCAATGGGGGCCTTGTTGGTCCAGATTGTGGCAGCACTTGTTCTGTCTTTATGTGTCATGTTTTGTTTTTGCACACTCCTGCTGAGCTTCGCCAATGCCATGATTCTACGATGGGTCGGAGTGGTGATGCCGGAAAACCAAGCCCAGATGCCACTCTTGGGGACGAGGTTGAGCGATGACGACCCTGGTGAGCCCGTCATGGACATGTATCCTCTTTAAACCAAGGGTCCCAAGTACTGCCGCAATTCCTCTCAGCCATTTGCCAATTTCGGACTCTGTTTGGATGTTAGTTTTGGATGTTTGAGATGCCTAAGTAGGAGTGGACTGCCATTTTTGTTGTTTCAGTTTTCTCCTGTTTCTATCCAGTAAGGGAGGTACAAATTTGTATTTTGGTTATTTTCCTTTGCTTAGGTTAGTCCGATTCAAGGTAGACCTGTTTTGTTTGTTATTTTGGCCTTGGTCCACTCTGAAGTGGCAACACCTTAGGGTGGTCAATGTTCTGACCACCATTGTCACCTTTGATTTAATTTCTTTTGGTTCTTATTTTCCCTTTTATTCCAGTGACCGTATATACCTATTTACTTAATATCGGCCTTCACCGTGAGTTCCCACTTGATTTATCTATTACTCCATTGTTAGTATGAATTTGTCATTAACCTTACATTGATTGTCCATTGATTGTATGCAGTGGTGCCGCCAGTGGACGAGGTGTCCCGACTCTGGAGGAGTGGTCCACTACGCCTAACAGGGAGATGGGTGGTATGTCAGTTATGGGCCATAGCACAGGAGAGGTAGACGATGATTACACAATGCTTACACACAGATATAGGTACACAGGAGGAGCTTCTAGCCAATTTGATGTTTATCTACTGTAACATTATGTAATCCTTTGTGTGGCCTATTATATCCTTTGTAATCCTTTATTATCTTTAGACTGTTAGGGGCCACGTTTTGTGGTCATACTGAGGTTAGCGTTGTTTGCGGGACCATATTGGCTTCCTGGTTCTGCTAAATTAGTCGATAAAAGTTCATGGTAATTGGTAGTTAAGTACAGGGTTTCTTGCTCAGTAGAAGGGGTGAGACTCCTTTAGACCGTCCAATCTTTTTCCCCACCCTTTAGATAGGGCGGGTTTTTATTGAACGGAGGAAGACTGGCCTGTGCTTTCCCTACAGTGGACACACAGAATTCATGTGGAGTAAAAGACATGGATGTTTTTCTGTGTGGGGAGTAAGTGGAGCTGTGTGGCTGGAAGGGGAACTGTAGGTTGGTTTAACTGTAGTTTGATGTGGTCTAATTAGTGTGTAGAATTAGTTTACCTAATTTAAATTAATTAAAATAACATGTGCATAGGTATCAAACTAGGACCCTAGTCAAATAGTTGTCCCATAAATTTATAATTAAAAAGTAATTAGATATCATAGGTTTAAGGTGTCGAATGTGGAGGTTTTTGTTGACGCAGGTCCATGTATGGTTTTGTTAAATTTTCTTAAGTGTTCCTGTCTGGACGAACCTGTTCTTCATCACATTTTCTTTCGGGACTCTAGGTAGTCCCGAAGGGGGGAATATGTAGTGTCTGAAGCTCACAGTAAGGCATAGACAGCGCTGTTCATTGAGCAGAAACATTGGAGAAAAACACATTGCTAAAGCAGGGTGTAGGGAGGATGCTCAAGCTATGGACAAACTATGGAGATGTCCTGGGCGAGGACAAAAAAGGAGATGTTCGTGATAGGGACAAGGTAGACCCTCGATGTACATCTGGAGGGAGACACCCTGAAGGTGGGCCTAAAAAGGAAAAGGTTTATGATAAGGATAGACCCATATTCGGGCAGCACGCCTGGACGAATTGAGCATAAACATTGGAGAAAAACACATTCCTAAAGCAGGGCGTAGGGACACAACAGACACCTTTCAAGCCAAGCAAGCAAAGCTATCCAGGTTGTTTTATGCATAAAATTAGAAATAAAAGACTTTGTACGATTATTAATATTTGTGTTTTAAATTGTTGTGAAAGGACATCAAAATGACCCCTATTGATATGAGAAACTATTTAAAAAGGTTGTTTTCACTCGATTTTGTGTTCATTAGATCTGCATTCACTGAATATTATGTTTTGTCATAATAACATTTTACTGACAAAGTGACTGATAAGATTAGATTTCACAAAATGTCACACACAAAATAATTTATCACAAAAAAAGAGGTTTTACTTTACAGGCTGAGAAGAAGAACAAGGTGGGAAAGGACCATAGACAATGTCAACGTTTAGTAATGCCGAGCCACATGATGGAGCAATAGACCCAACATGACCTTTAAAGGTTCGCTGGTCATCTTTTAGACACTCAAGTTTCTGAGTGTCTTTGATGGAGCAGAGACAGAGATTTAGATTTGATGCAAACGCTTGGTGTATGTTCAGTTTCGATGGGAAGACATGCAGTTCGCTTTTGACTTAGTTAGAGGTGACAGGCTTTCTGTACCAGTGAGGTGGTGTATAGCAAAGAGAAAAGGTCCCAGTACAGAACCTTGGGGGACCCCTTTGGTGAGGTGGTGCTCTTCAGTAGTGTTACCAAGCCAGGATACTTTGAATGATGGACCAGAGAGGTTGGATTAAAACCAGGAGTGCGCTCTCCCTGTGATGCTCCTCCTCAGGAGTACAGACAGGAGGTTGTCATGGTTGACCGTGTCAAATGTAGCTGGTAAGTGGGAGAAGGCCGAGTACTGAGGACTTAGCTGGTGCTCTGGCTGCTTTAAGGCTTCTGTCACAGCCAGCGGAACAGCTTCAGTGGAGTGCCCCCCTCTAAACCCAGAGTGGTTGTATCTAGGAGAGAGAGTAGCTGATAGTTCACCACCACCTGAGTGAAGAGAGAGGGTTTCCTGAGCAGCAGTGTAACCCAAGTTTGATTGAATGTTGTAAGAAATGTGCCCGATGTCAGTGAAGCATTAATGACAGGAATGACTTAGCTGCATTTTCTTTCTTTGATGCACAAGAAACAGGTCTATGACTGAACAATGTAGGTTATTCTTAAGCAGTGAGTAATGAAGAAACTGCATTTTAAAATCATCATATATGTCCTTTATTACATTTATACTCTTCATTTATCCCCGTCACTTTAGGTTGGGTAAAAAAAAGGTGAGAACTCCTCAAAAATGTGTCCTTTGTGGAAAATAAAGGAGGTAATGGTAAGATAAGATTCATAAGCAATCGCCATGAGGAGGGAGGAATTATCCAAAAAGATAATGTGCCAATCCTGAAGGGCCAGCCGTTCATACTGATGCGTTTCAAAAAATTAAAACTAGTTGGAACAAAGCACAACCTATAATGCCTTATATGGTTAAGAAAGGTTATCCAGAGGAGAGAACAGGTGGAATGGAGATTAAGGAGGAACCCTTTCAGAGGACACAAGGGGAAGTCCCAAAGGAGCAAGTAAGTCAATCCAATGATTATGTCATTGAATATTCTGCCTTCGCCTTGATGTTGGGTCATTTAATGCTCCTGTTTTCTAGTTTATTTTATCGATAACAACTGTATGCATGTTCTGAACAGTCACAATACAGAAAGATGAAACATATAATCAGAGGGTTTAAACAGCCGTCATACATTCTTTTAACAGATCAATGAACCAGATTTAGAAATTGCTTGTGTCTAGTCTCATTCATTTATTTCAGCATTTGATGAGACTTCATGGTGACAAAATGTTTGTGGGTAATTTGTGGTACGCTGTTTGTTTCAGAAGCTTCAGTGGTGGTGATGTGAAATGGGTCTAGAAGTTGTTGCGGAGTGGATTTGGTACGAAACAGCCTCGCTCCACCACAGTTCAGCAGTGAGAGCAGCGTAAAGAGTAGCCATAAAAGCCATTTTTGGCTTTTATGGCTGACCAATAGCCGTTAAATTCACAACACCCTCTCCCTTGGTGGTCTACCTTCATACGCTTTCCTTGCGTGTAATTTCTCCATCATTTTCAACATAATTATGGCATCTCGTACCGGACAGGGGAGCGCAAGAAGGCTTGAAGACAACCCCTGCACAGTATACAGAAAGTTAATTTCACAAACTAGAATCAGTGTGACCATTTTAACGATGCTGTGTTCAAACACATGTACACACACACACACATACGCTCGGTTTAAAACATGTGTGCTTCAACCTTGCACCATCAAGCAAATTACATGCCTCCCTGTTCACCCCCAGAGGTCATTCAACATCGCGGCCTGTTGGGCAACAAGCTGTTCAGCTAATCAGTGGAGAGCCTCCTCTCTCCGGGGTGAGACATATGGTGAACAGTATTAACACAACAACAAGTCACATCCAACTCAATATCACAATAGAAGCTTTCTAATGAGAGCATAAATCTCTCTTTATGCACATCTGGCTCTATCACGAGGTTCTCTTGCGACACTGGCTGTGGGGCCTATATTTACAACTAATTGGCCAAAGTGGGATGATGATGATGATGATGATTATTATGATGGCCATTTTAGTGGTGTCATATGTTTGGCAAAATTCTACCATTACCTTTAACAGGGGATGGCAACTCCACATCAGACCCCCATCATACCTGGGCCTTCTCTCATGCGCTTGTAGCAGTGTGAGTTGTGCAGCTTTTTGTCTGTTGTAGAGGCACAGTTTTTACCGGCTAAAATAGGTATTCATGGGAAGACTGACAAAATCATGGGGTCATTGAACTTGTTGGAGATGTGGTTGCGCGTACATGGCAAGCGGAATAAGGCTAAGCATTTTTGGCCACAAAATATGAACGACTGAATTACACAAAAAAAGGTTTTGAAAGATCAGTGAGGTCCAAACTCGGCAGTCTTTTTTGCTGAGCTGAGAGAAGGAAAAGGAATTACAAAATTGTCCCAGAAAAATCTCTGAGTTTCCTGAAAGTCTTTTTGTGTTCATCACCATGCCAAATCAGAAGTGTAACTGTTAACTTATAACGAGTCTATTATACTAATGTGTAATGTGGCCTGCAGCAATCTAGACCATCTTTCGTCTCTTTTTTTTTTTTTTGTTGGCCCATTTTCATTTCAGATGTGACCACACGACATGGCCAATTGGACTCTGTGGACCCAATCAAATAAGTTAAATTTGTTTAACTAAACAAAGAGAATCAATCAATATTCAGTCGTCTTTTATTCGAGGCTCTGATTTTGGCTTTGTATCCTCACGGGGGCAACAGCACCCAGACCAGACTGATGAAATCAGAAAGTCCTCAGTGGTGGAAGACACTGTGAGGACTCGTTGACCAAAGCAGCAGAGGACTGTACAGCAGTGGCTGCACTTTGACAGGCTGACAACCAGGGAGAATATCCAATGAAATAGACATAAGGAGAAATCCGCCCGCCTGACCTCCAAATCAGGGACAGATGATCTGTGGGATCTTTGTGACTCCATGTTCTTGGTTGGTACCACTGACGGGCTGAACAAAGTTGAAAGAGCCCATAATTCCAAGAATTCCTCGACCGACTGCTTCTCAGGACAGCAGACATGAAAATTAAAACCTCCCATCGGGAAAAGCATGTATGCCTGTGATCAGCAGGTGTATCGAGGCTTCTGTTTTGTATGTGTGTGGCTTTGTGGGAGATGTTTGATCCATTCCTTCAGCACTGGCTTGAATGTAGTTCATTCAGCCTAACAAAAAAATAATAATCGGGGAGTGCGAGGATAAGAATGCAGATCTTCACAAGCATGAGACAATGCGACTGTTACTAAACATAAAAAAATGTTTCATGTGAGGTTCCTCCCACTCACACTTTTCTTTTCTATCATAGCTCCTTTTTCTGTCATACCCTTTTGTCCTGATTCATCCATCTCTTGTGACTTGTTATTTCCCTCTCTTCTTTAGTCTCTCACATTCTCCCCTCTCAAGTCCACTAAATGTGTCTCTCCGCTCTTTAAGATGCCCTCCGCCTCCTGCTGTCTTCCTCTTGTTACCATTTTATAGGCTTGTTAGTTCCACTTGGAATGCCAAATGACAAAGAAAATCTAAACCCAATGGGCTGCCACCTTGCTTCCCCCATAGAGCTAAAGTCGAAACAAACCGCTGGAACATGGACGCAGTCCACCCCCACCATCCCACCATAAATCCTTGTATAGGATTTAGACACACATATAAGCTGTGAAAAAACAATCACAAAGTCTTTGTGGTGTTTGTGTGGGTGTGTTGGTCTTTAGATTTAAAGAGTACGTAATGGGGTGAGTACGTAATGGGGTGGCACGGTGGTGTGGTGGTTTACACCATCGCCTCACAGCAAGAGGGTTCTGGGTTCTAGTCCCGGGGAAACCAGGACCTTTCTGTGTGGAGTCTGTCTGTTCTCCCTGTGTCTGTGGGTTCTCTCCGGGTTCTCCGGCTTCCTCCCACCGTCCAAAAACCTGCATGTTCGGTCAATTAGACATTCCAAACTGCCCTTAGGAGTGAGTGCGAGTGGTTCTGCGAAGGACTGGCACACCAGGGTGTACCCCGCCTCTCGCCCATTTAATACTGGGATAGGCTTCAGTCCCCCCGCGACCCCATTAGGGAATAAGTGGTTATGAAAATGGATGGATGGAGTAAGTAATGAATAGTTAGAAAAGTGCCTTCCTAAGTGGCAGTATATTCTACCAGTTGTTCAAGTTTGATCGGGAGGTGTCAGATTTAATCTACTTTTTATTTTTATTTCTTTGAATGCTTTCCTTAGTCCATCAAGTCTTAAAGGAAATTACATCTAGCATATGACTGCCCTTAAAGCAAAGTGTGGTGGTCATACTTTTGGGTGGAAGCCTGCACCGCATCACATCTGCTGCTTGACAATAAGGCACCCTTAATATGCCTGGACTCTCCAGGTTTCCGACACCAGATGGTAGGGTATCTCTCGGTTATTTGAATCGACGCCTGTCTTACCACACAGGTTGCTTTTCCTGACTGTTCAGCACACTTTTTGGGTCTACTATCAGCCAAAATTCAAGCCCTGCTCCCCAAGGACACCTCCTCCTCCCCAAAGGACACCTTTGGCACTTCTACCTGGACCTGGTATACCCTTCCCGGCTCCCTGGTACCTCCACTCTCCCTCCGAATCAATAAATCTCCTGTTATTCCCTTTACTCAGTGGTTCTACATTTGCTTTTGCATCCTGTCCAAACTTCTCCCACAACACAAAGGACTTCGTAAGTTGTTTCATTCATATCAAATTCAGTAGTGTAAAATTGTTTTGTTGGTATGCTAATAATTCTTCATTAAAAACAAACTTGAGAGATCTTGGCATCACCACATGCATTTAGAGTGCTGCTCCTTCATTAAACATCTGTTCCCATGTTTGGCTGTGGGCTCTCATTCTTGCTGAGTGACTGCTCCATACTACAGTCAGAGCCATTACCATCCTGTGTGAGTGGGAAGGGTGTGTTTATTTTCAGTGATGAAGGGGGCATGGGATGAACAAACACACCCTTTTGAATCGGTGGCTGCAGAACTAATATTGACCAGAAGTGTCCTCGGTGACAAGCAGCAGGTCAAATTAAACACTGTAACAACTGACATGGAACACAAAGAGCCAATGACACACCTTATCACCTGGGCAAATGAGCCTCCTTCTGTCAGTGTATCCACACAACACAGCCTGAGAGAGGGAGGGGGCAACACTAGCTCAGCACACACGTGTTGTAGCTGTATGGTCTGGCTTGAATTACTCATCCAAGATGTTTGGTTGTGTTTGGTGCTCCTCGCCAATTTATGTGAAAATAAGACTGAGAGGGATTTGGCCCATCACACGTCATGTCCTGGAACCTTACAGAGAACTTCCTCTCTGTTATTCCTTTTTCTCCTCTCATGCCACAAGAATATTTAACAAAGTTTGTATATTTCTGCTCACTGGTTTCAGTAGGGATCACAGTGTAATGGTTGAAATTAGCATATTCACTGAGTCTGGTCCATTTGTTTGTAGCACATCATTTTGACATAGAGAGTAACTCCCACCCAACCCCCACGTCCTCACAGGATTATGCAAACAGACCTTGTAAGGAACAAAATATAAAGTATTCGCATAATAGCACCTATACAAAAAAATATTAGTCTTTTCTAAAAACAAAACTAAATGAAGCACTCTTTATCTTTACTTTTGTCATTTATGAATATGATAAACAGTTGTGGTCCTAATACTGACCCCTGGGGGACACCACAAACAATGTCCAAGCAAGTTGACAGGCAGTCACCGATGAGCACAAATTGCTGCCTGTTGCTTAGAAAGCTCTGCGTCCAAGTCAGGACTACTGCCCTGATACCATAGCGTTCTTATTTCTTGATTAATATTTCATGATTAATTGTGTCAAATGCTTTTGTGAGATCAATAAATTCACCAACTGCAGAATTCTTTTGGTCTATGGAGCTGGTGACTTATTCTTTTAAATAAAGGAGTTCCATTGCTGTCGAGATTTGGGATCTAAAACCATACTGACTTTCAGAGAGTTAATGTTTAGTAATGAATGTATCGAATCTACCGACAAATACTTTTTCCAGAGCTTTGGGAAACTGGAAGTAGAGAAACAGGCCTATAATTCATAAAGTGGACTGACTTTACGGATTATGGATGTTAATCAGAGGTTGAATAATTTCCTCTGTTAGCTTTTTAATTATTGTCATATCAATGCTTTCACAGTCAGTTGACCCTTTCTTTTTACATTAATTGACAATAGCTCTAATTTTTCTTTCTCCCACTTTTGTGAGAAACATTGAATAAGGATTTCTACTTGTTAATGTTTCATTCAGAGCTCCAGCTGTTGTAGGATCTGGGATTTTTATTGCCACTTTAGGTTTTTCTTTGTTCCCATAATGGCAACAGGAAGCAGAACTTAACCCTCTTGGTGTGAGAAATTGCTAACCACCACATTACCGTGTCGCCTGCAGAAAACAAAACTGTTACGGTACTTACAAATCACAGGAATACAAAGTAAAAATTACAAGCAGCCCTCTCTAGAAAATTGTAGATGAATGAGATCCTCAAACTACTAATTCAAAAGCATGTAACCTTTTAAAATGTTGCCTTCAAGAGCTCCACAGGTAATTACAAATGGGTGGAAATAGACTTCCAAATATAAAGGCCTCATTATTACTGAGTTGCTGTTAAACCGCAGTTAGATGACTCAAGTTGATCTCAAAGTCTTCAAAGAGTTGCTGCTGCATGGCTCCATGTCATGTGTATTAGAGACGAATGAGGAGTGAAACGGGATGGAGAGTGACAGCCGACAGATGTCTCCCCCTTACAGCTCCCCCTCGGGTTAGACTGCAGCAGACAGATCACTACCCCTGATGTTTAGGTGGGGGCGGCGGAAAGCACAGCTGTGTGTGTGGTGCTGAGGGGGGGGCAAAGAACGAGTTCGTGATCTATCACAAGAGTGTGTGTGGAAGTTTATGCATTATGTGTGATCTTAACAGTTTAAGTGTGCGCGTGTCTGTGTGTGTGTGTGTGTGTGTGTGTGTGTGTGTGCGTGTGTGTAAGTGTGTGTGTGTAAGTGTGTGTGTGTGTGTCAGACAAGGCCCTGCAGCGCAGGATCTGCTGTCACTAAACAGCTGACACTTCTTAGCAACAGACTGACAGAATTTCAGAAACTAACTAAACTCTGAGGAAGATGACACAAGATGCTCATGATGAACATCCTGATGCACCATCCTGCTACATACGTGGACACGAAGTGCAGAAGATGGCGGTGACAAAGAGCGTTTGTGTTGTTTGTGTTTATGCATTTTGCTTTACCTATTGAGACCAGGTGGCTGCCTTAGGTGAGCTTGATTCTGTTGTTATTCCTAATGACTGTGGGTCTGTTTCCTATTTGTAGCAGCTCTTTTAGGACAGCTTAGCATTGGTGGTCCTTATCTTAATTTGGTTGGCGTTTTCCGTGCTTTATTTACTGTTTGTTTTCTGAGTCTGCCAGTGGGCCTTTTCCTGTCTCCACCCCCTGCACCCTCTAGACTTTCATTGCCCTTTTTTAATCATTTCTTTTTATCTTTACCTCTTATTTCTACCCCCTACCTGAACCAGGGTTTAGGGTTAGGACATATTTACCGTCCTGAAGATTGCCATCATTATTTGTGAAACAGTGGAAAATAAATGTTTCTTGATAATATTATTTAATACATTCCAAATTGTAATAATTCACTGCAGTCATCCTGTTTAGCTACTTGTAAAATAGCAGTTAAATTTATTCTCATGTTTTCTATTCTCTATCTATTCCCTACATTTAATGATCTATGCTCCATATTTGGGTAGGAGGTGCTCTCTGGGTCCTCAAGAGTTTCTTAAAGATAGACAGTTGTTGCACTCTGGAGCAACATTGTTGCACTGTGTAGGTTGTTCCAGCATCGTAGAATGACACATCAGAAGAGTCTGGATTTTCTTAAGTGCGGTGTAGACACTGCTAGTCCACAAACCTTTGATGACCAGAGTGACCGACTTGCGACAGAAGCCTATGTTGGAGTATTCAAGTAGATGGGAGCCGTACCCTTAAGCACCCTGTAGGCCGACTGCAGGCTGTACCACCAGATGAAGTAGAGTAAAAGTGGACCAAACCGCAGAATTTCTGTTGCTGTCACGGTTTGTTGGGGTTTCCCATTTAGGAACTCCTCTGATCTTCTTTGAGTCCAGCTTTACCTACCTGCCTTCAAAGACAGACCACAATGACGTGTGAGGGATGACACTCCCGTTTCAGCTAGAACATATCGTATATTCTCCAAACGTTTCTGGAGCACCAAGTGGATACGGTGCTTCTATTTATCAAGGACGTTTTTAAAAAAATCAGATTTTCATCCAAATAAAAAAAACAAAAATAGTTAGGAAATCTCTGAGAGAGCCAGTTGCCAACGCTTGACAGGTGGCTTGAGCTTGTGAGTCAAATGGCATGACCGGGTATTCAAAGTGGCCCAGGCGTGTGTTGAATTCTGCTTTCCACTTGCCTCCCTCCCAAATCCTGACAAGCATTTTGCATTTCTCCGGTCAAGTTTGGTCAAAAATGTTGCTCCTTGAATTGGTTGAAATGCAGATGAAGTGTAAGGCAGCTAGACCTTGATGCTTACAAATCACTGGAACTATATCTTTGTCAGATTTAGCAGCTACTACAGACCACTAACAGAACAATGTCTCTTAACCCTGCCATGTAGGTGAGTCGCACAGCGGGAGAGCGACTCCCTGAGAGGATGACACAGCTGGGGAAGAGGACTGAAACGCCAGAGGAAGAATGTATTGACTTTATTATAGCTCCTGTGCAGGCTGTGGAGCCTCCACATACCAAAGAGCCCACATACATGTTAAGTCGATTGGTAATTCTGAATTGACCTGGGGGGTAAGTCTGAGTGTGCATGGTTGTTGGCCATGCAATAGAGTGGCCTCTATCCCCTCTCTTGACATGGCAGCTGGGATAGGCTCTGATAAATCTGCAGCTCTACATGTATACTTTATAGACTGACATTAATTATTCACATTTACAATCTCACATACATTCTACTCGATAGGCTACATACTTTTTCTGATAATACAAATATTACATACTAACAGATGCATTGAAGGAAGCATTGGGTATAAGATAAGATAAGATAAGATAAGATAAGATAAGATAAGATAAGATAAGATAAGATAAGATAAGATAAGA
>CAJRST010036666.1:21597546-21637679 GCA_907169785.1 Menidia menidia
GATAAGATAAGATAAGATAAGATAAGATAAGATAAGATAAGATAAGAGCTTTATTGATCTCACAGTGGAGAAATTCACTGGTCACACATCAGTTAGAGTTCAAAAGGAGGAAAAGGTGCATAAAGTACCAACAGCAAAAACAAACAAATATACAAGGAAGCAACACAGCGCAGAGATTTGAGTGACTAAAATATATACTCAGGAGATGCAGGCGGCTCTGGCCATTTTTATACAGGGCGTCGGTGTTGTGAGTCCAGTCCAGTTTTTGTTGTTCACATGAACACCCAGGTATTTGAAACTTTCTACAGTTTCTATGTCCTGCCCCTGGATGTTCACGGGGGGGTGGAGTGGTGGTCTTCTCGTATCTTATCCTATCTTGCACATGGGTATTTCAAAATATAGTCCATGAACCAAAGCCAGGAATGACATCACCAGCCTTCTTGGGCAACGGCCATATGCAAAATATGAATAGAAACTAAATACAATCAATAACTTGTTTTGTAGAATTTTTATCACTGGGGTTGGATGTGCAGTGGACCCTATTCTGATCATTAGCCAAGTGTGTCCTGCTTCAAAATACATCAACAATCCTTGGAACAATCTTACCCTTAGACAATTCAGAGAAATTGTGACTTTAAGAGCCCCCTCACAAGTTAAAAATACAAGATTTTGATACAAATTCAAATCACTTTGCTAAGTAACTGTAGGCTGTGGGGGGTTTCAAAAGCTTAAAAATGAGTTTGAGCAAAAAGCTAAATACATTTTTAAAACATGTTTAATTCATTCATCAGCTGACCAGCACTCACTCACCTCTGAAAGGAAATTACTGGGCCAGCGCACATTGGGTCCATGTGATTATGTTCATTTATGGCAATAAAACCATGTTAATGTGAACCTGTGGCAGAGTAACTTAGCAACAGCCTGGAAAGAGCAAGAATTAATGCAACACACACACATAAACATAGACCCATGAGAATCTAACCCCTGTATTTACTCCACAGGTAACCTCAGAAGGTCAATAAAAATGCCCTGAGACCTTGATGCAGATCTGTCCAGGGGCGGCCGAGGCTGCTAATCTGCAGCATAGAGATTGGCCACAGTAATTCAGTTATATCCCAGATACTTCAGATAACACCCTCTGCTGGGAACAGATCAACAACAAGACAGATATGGGAGGAAGAAACACCATGTTCCCAACTCAATATTACCCTCCCCCTTCTTGCCCCCTCCTTTCCTTCTCCTGTTCATCTACCAGTCCATTTACATTTTTCAGTGTCTACTTCCTTAAGTAAATCCGATCCAATATTTGGATCGGATCGGCCACCGATATTTGCAAAAAAATGCATATAGGCTGGCACCAGAAAATGCAGATCCAGACTCCCGATCCAGTTTGTTTTTTAAGTCGGATCCCACACGAGCATTAACATTAGCATCTACTAACCCACAGGTCTGTGTCCCATGTTGAACAGGGATATACTCTGATAACAACTCAATGGTTGCAACTATTGAGTTGTTATCAGAGTATATCCCTGTTCAACATGAGTCTGACAACTAAGTAAGTAGATAAATAACTTTAAACTTTAATACATGCTCTGATAGACCGGTATCGGTATCGGATCGGAAGTGCAAAAAGCTGGATCGGGACATCCTTATTTCACACATGCCTGGAGAACACTGGTTAGCTCTGACTTCGGAAGTCTGGTTGACACCTTTTTCAACCCTTTTGGTTCCCCCCATTTTTTGAAATATTCATCTAGCATCTTATCATTTTTGAAAGAGAGCCTCAAAATTCCTGAGTATGATAACACACAGCTTCAAAGCACTTCGTCCACAGTGTGTGGTCAGCATTGTGTTATCAACTAATCTACCGAAGATGATGTGCGTTAAAAATTATGTGACGGTATCTGACTTTGATGGTGTATCAAAAAGCAGGTCTCCTGCTCCTTTAGTAATGGAAAATGTTCTTCACAGATGTGTTACAGCTTGTTACAAGCTGTTGAGGGTATAAGAGAAAAACCTGTAAAATTCATCACTGAACATTTTACTGAGAGCAAATGACAACGTTCTATCACAGTTTATGGAATAATGAAACCACTGTAACGGTTTTATCCTTTCTCATCCTGTTCACCATGCTTAAATGGCAGGAACAGTTTGGCCTTATGGAAGTCATTTCCTGGCTGTTCTCCTAAACACCTCGCTTTATCTTGGGGCACCACTACTGTGCAGATCATTCACAGAAGATACAGGGGTGTTCAGGTCATTCAGGGTACTGAGAAACTGAAGCTCTGCTGACTGACAGTGCTTGATTAGGATCAGACACCTTTGCAATCACTGTATTCATTGTATTCTTTCAGAAAGTCAAGCAGGGCTCCTTTGCTATCGCTTTCATTTCAGAATCCAAATTATTCTCCTCTATTTGTGTTTCGAAGTCATTGGGTCAAACGCTTGACCTGATGGGTAGGATGAAAGACATCTTTTGCCATGTCCTGACAAACATTATCTTATCTCCAGATAATTCCATCCCCCAGATCCCTGATTGAGGGAGCAAGATTGATTAAGACAGGGATAATAAATCTGCTTCCTTGACTTTTGAGAGATACCTCATTGCATGTCAGCACACTGCTGACTGATGAACAGCCAGCAGTGTGATTTGCTTCTGCTTTTTGAATTTTCGTTGTTGAGAAGGGGGTGGTTTAATTTTACCTTCTAAAATATTCAGAACAATCCTACACTGAGCTTGAAGAAAGTGAGTTGAATATTTTTCACCACTTCAGGTTGCTCTGAGGCTTACAATTTCACAAAAGACTTTAGAAAGAAAGTCTTCCTACAGCTGATAGGTCACACAATCATACAAGAGAACGGTATCTTGAATGTTGGATCAAAACTAATCCGTATTTCACTGGCATGTACCATTTTTGTTAACCGAAGTAGAATACTCAGGATGACCAAGGGGAAGTGTGGAGAGCCATTTATATTCTCTATTGGGATAATGCATTCCAAATCTAGAGGGAGAACTCCCAAAGACAGGAACTTTGGCAAATTATGGTTGTCTATTTAGACCAGCAACAAAGACAAATCAAGCCTTTCACATGGACATACGAAGAACTGGATGAGATGGTCAAACCATCCCTTATCAATGACAAGATAGGATTTGTAAGATTTTCAGGTACACCTCAAGCTTCATTTCAAAATGATCTAATGTTAATAATCTAATGGTAATGATGATTAACTTTCTTTTCTTTTTCTTTTATTTCTGCTTATGATATCATTTACACAGTTAATACAGTTATATGGAGGTATAATTCTTTATTTTTAATCAGAGGCGTATGTAACGATCAATTAGTCACGTCGCTTTCCATGAGGTTTGTTGTGTGTTAATCCTAATCTTGGTATTTACAGCACAGGATGAAATCCTAGGTCATTATACTATATAATGTTTTAGGATCTATATGAGGATGTTTGTAGACCAACAGAAAGGGGAAATATTTCCTCTGCTACCCCTCTCCACGCCCTTAGCTACAAACTTGAAAATCATAATTGGCCAGAAGTTGAGCCCAATACCACAACTCTGCCAGTAAAATTGAACAGAGGAGGAGAAAGAAAGTTCCAGGTTTTTGCAGAAGTTGTGCCAAACTCAGCCCTCAAAATTGTAAGGTCTGCCAAGAAACTGCATAAAAGAAAAGGAATGAAGATCTACACAAGAACCTTGGAATTATGTTGGGTTTCTTTTTTTCCTCTGCACTGTTTTGTCTTTTGTTACTCATTTTACATATCTGTGTGTTACTTTTTTGCCACCCTATACATAGAAGGCACAGGACAATCTCAACTATAACTATGCTGAGACTATGGATAAATTTGTTTTTTTTTCCTGATTTTGCCCAAGGCGTAATCAAACTGGGGTAAGGTCTTTGGAGTGTGTTTGCCAACAACCCCCTGTCAAACCCAGTAGATTGACCTATGGCTTTTTTTGGTAATTTATACTTGACTTTATTTATCCCTTGGGATGACTGCTTCAGGGACACTCAAGTTCCAGCAGTTTAACAGGACAGAAGCAGCACACAGGGCAAAAAGAGATAAGGCTAAATTACTAAAATCAGTACAGAATATAAAATACAATCAAAACTTACCTTAGCTTATGGCAACATAAAACTTAGAGAAAAATATCAAGAAGAATTTAACTCATAACAAAATATAGAAGGGAAAGTCCATCCATCCATTATCAATACCGCTTATTCCCTGATGGGGTCGCGGGGGGAACTGGAGCCTGTCTCAGTGGTTAGAAGGGAAAGTGACCACTGAAATTAAATTGGATCAGGTTGTTACTGCTCTGTGGTTACCGACTGAAATTCTGCACCCGATAGACAGTTGTTGCCCGGTTTAGCATTATGCTATTGAGAATAAGCAATTATAGTGTGTGGATGCAAGATGGGGAGATGGATGAGGTAGAGTAGTGGCCAACACTTTGTGCCAAAATATAGATCTGATCATTGTCTTGTCTGTCAGACGTGACACTACAGATTCATTAACCGAACCAGACGGACTGATTATCGTACCCACTGAATGAACGAGCCAATCTTGGAAGTCCAGAAGAAGCTAGATTTGAGAATTGACCCCCTTGAACTTTTATATCTCCTAAGAAGGAACCTGACTCTACTTTGGAAATGAGTGGGCTGCATCTGAGGAGGCCATGTAAAGTGAGATCCATCCCAGTCGGCCTTGCCCCCAGATACATACTGAACAAAAATGCATCACTCAAAACAAACAGGGTCCGCGGTTGGTCATTTCCAAAAGGCTGTGCAACAGGGTCTGGCTCACTTGCACAGGCAAAATGGGTCTTGATTCATGAAGATGGTGTTGATGGGAGGCAGAAACTCTCCTGAAGGGTGGTTGTGCTCGGACTGTTGGATGTATCCGCTGTATCCGTACAAAATGCCTCTGTAATAAAAGGAAAATTCCCATGGGAAACCCCATCATGTGGGAACTCTGCAAACCGAACCTTAAAAGAAAAAAACTCCATGTGACATTCTGTCTGTTCCTGATGAAGATAATAATAAAAAAAAGAGGTTGGTCTGGATCACACCGATGACCACAGAGTTGAAACTGTGGGTCGCTGATATTTGTGAGGAGAGTAGGGTTCATGTTGAAGTTTATGGTGACCCAGAGAACATGTACCATTTGCCTAAGCTTGTTCCAAACCTCCTAAAACCGGGAGGATACCTTCCGCTCTGGACTGGACTAACGGTGCCCCTATTCTACAGCAGAGATCTCAAAGCAACTTCACACAACGTTGAGGCAGAGTTAAAAAATATTTAACATGGACTGTTCAAGCATGACTTTCTTCCTATAAGGGTGCAGTGGATACATTCATTGCACATGCCACATGAGGATCTGTTCTGCAAAAACAAACAGAAGAAGCAGAGGTTGCTGAACAAGGCAATACGGTGCATCCCCAGGATCCAGACGAAGTTTCTGTGGAGCAAGAAAACGCATGATACCCCTCCCTGGAGCCCAAAACTGTCACAAACATGGAGCAAGAAGAAGGGCAGCTGTAGAAAACTGGAGAAGCTTCGCAGTCCCTCCAAATAAGAGTAAATTAACTTCAAACCCCTCCACAAGTCCTGAATGGCTCCACTCAGGAAAAGGAAAACAGTTAAAGTAGGGCTGTTAAAAATGGAAATAATCAACAGCCAATCAAACTTGGCCGGGAACAATACAGTGTGATGAACACCTGTGCTTTTGAAGCCTTTTTGTCAAGGCCTGCGCGGTGCTTTCCGTCTCTCTGCTCAAAACGTGTTAAATAGCTCAGAGGAGAATAAAGTATTCCAGCTCTTGACATCTCCAGCTTCAAAGGGTGTCACTCAGCATACTTGTGCTTTGAGGGCAGAGCCTCCACGTTCAAAACTCTGCCCTGTTCGGTTAAAGTCAGGTGTCCATCACGTTGATGCACAGCGCCGTGTGTCCACAATAATTCAGAAAACAATGATGGAAAATCCACGCGTTCACCTCACAGAACAGCGTTCCTCCTGGTACTGCAAACTTTCCACAGCAAACAAGAGGCAAATACCCTTCATCTCCATAGATTTGTCAGGCCTCTCTGCTTCTGGCATGGCTCACCTTTAGTCTGCTGTGGAACAAGGGCTCGACTGTGCAGCATCTCCATGCTTTAAGACCAATCCCAGGTCCTGCTCTTTGTCTGACAGCAGGACTTTCATAAGATGCTGTGCACGTGGTCTGTTTGGACACAACACCAGACACACTTGGGCCTTATCTGACCTTCTGTAAAAGGAGCCCATACCTGGCAGATGTATGATGGCCTGAGAAAAGATGGAGGCAAACCTCATGCTGTGCTCTACACAAAGGCATGAGGATTTCACCAAAGACAGTGCTTTTTCCATTTTATTTTGTGGTTCAGATAATGGAACATCCTATCATTTTAGAGTAATTGTGTTAAACTTGAGGGGCAAAGACATCTCATGTTTTGTTTTTCTCAACATGAGACGTACCTACAATGTTCTGATAGTTTTGTATTTTGCAGGCTGCAAATAAATAACAAACTCCATTAGACTGCCTAGTTTATTTGGACTATTATAAAAGTGTTATAACTAAAAGTATTCTAACTAGTTTGAATTTTTTCAGGTGTAATAATGGTAAAAAAAAAAAGTTTTAAAAAAGGTCCAAAGCTTGTTTCTTACAATTACTGGATTTCATTCTGTCACGTCTGGTGTCTCGTCTCGTCTTGATTACCTATTGTGTACACCTGGGGTTTCCCTCCCTCATGTGTTTAAATAGTCCTCGTTTCCCCTTGTCTTGTGCGAGTGCGTTCTTGTCCTTTCGTCCGTCTTGTCCATCGTCACCCCCACGCCAGGTTTGTTTTGCCATAGTCTTTTGTTTTTGTCATAGTCACAGTTTTGCCACAGTTTTGTCATTCTTTACTTTGTTACTTTGTCACAGTCATAGTTTTGCCACAGTCTTGTTTGCTATTGCTTTGATACTTTGATCACAGTTTTCCACAGCTTTGATTTGTACTTTGTCTGGACATTCACTCTGTTTGTGTACAATAAACCTTGTTTCCCCTCATCTCCGCAACTGAGTCCTCCGTCAACACCCACCTTCCTGACACATTCCTTGTGGAAGGGCCAGTAGACCATTAAGCGTTCATTAATCAGAATCAGAAATACTTTAATAATCCCAGAGGGAAATTATTTTTGTTACTAACTCCAGAAATACAACAGCATATACATATATACATGTCTATAAATATATACATATATACAGTATATATACAAAATTCCACACAAAATATAAATATATACATATGTAACTATATTTTATATATAGATCTAAAATAAGTGATAATGATAATGCCAATAAATTAGTAATAATTTACAGAGGGGGGGTGTCTGACTCTCTGAGAGAGGCATTGTAGAGATTGATGACCACTGGCATATATCTAAAACGAAAGCAGCACAAACTAAACTTTTTGTCGCGCCAACATTTGACACCCATTTTGTTAGACCTGAAGAAGGAAGGATGGCCAACTTCACCCAGCTCCTCTGGTCCTGTTCCAAATCTGCAGATGAGCCAGCTCCCTAATCTGGCTCCTCCTGCCCGTACTTCTCAGCTCTTGTCATCATCTTCCTGCAGCCTGGGCCTCGGCATCTGGACACCACTAGTAGCCAGGACACATTATCAGCAGCAGTAACACTCTCCGATCTGATTTAGCACCTTATTTAAAATGTTACTAATGTGTCATCTGGGCTCCTACAATTAGCAGGTTGTTGTTTTTCTGCTATGGCATGAACGAAACTGAATCAATGCTGACATGTTTTTAAAACTGCTTGCCAATTACCCTTCAGATAAATTAATAAAATCAGAAAACAATACACCATTACCCACACTACAACAAAAAACTCCTGTACATGCAATTAGTCCCTCCCAGAACCTTTATAGATGTGTTGTTTCCCTAAAGAATCTTTTGGCTGCACCCTTTGGAGAAAAAAATAAGTTTTTCCATTTTCTAGCACTAGAATACACTTATCTTACAAACATAACTGCACTTTTCATCGTCAACTCCAAGAAACTACTGCTGTCAGTCACTAAAACAAATAGAAAAAAATAAATAGAGGACAACAAAAAGTTGCAGGGATTGGTTTTGCATAAACTGGGGAACTACTAAAAAGATAAATCAGCCGTATCACCACAAAGATAGAGAGCCAACATGGCAAAGAATGGTTGTTTCCAGTTGATGCTGAACAGAGAGTCCCGATGAGGCGTAATGCCAAACGAGTCTGGACGCAGGAGCAAATCAAACTCCTCTAGAGAGCCTGCACAGCCCAATCTCAGACTCAACCAACACAACACCCCAGCCAAACATAATCATGAAAATCAGAGTCTTTTCGACTCTCTAACAATGCATGTTGCTTTTATTTTGTGTGGGATAAATAGTAGGCGATGTCCTCGATCCTCAACATTTATTTAGCGTATGATAGCCACCGGTTCGGTGGTGAGGTGGTTAGAACCATCGCCTCCCAGCAAGAAGGTTCAGGGTTCTAGTCCCCGAGGGAAGCAGGACCTTTCTGTGTGGAGTCTGCACGTTCTCCCTGTGTCTGTGTGGGTTCTCTCCGTGTTCTCCGGTTTCGTCCCACCGTCCAAAGACCTGCATGTTAGCTTGATTTTGGACATTCCAAACTGCCCTTAGGAGTGAGTGTATGTGGTTGTTGGTCCTTGTGTGTCTCTGTGTGAGCCTGTGATGGACTGACCAGGGTGAACCCCGCCTCTCCCCCTATTGACTACTGGAATAGTAGTCAATGGGGTCCCCCTGTGACCCCATTAGGGAATAAGCGGTTACAATAATGGATGGATGTAGTATGAGGTCTGGGATGACATAATGAAATAAGACAGACTTTGTCACCTGCAGTTCAAATGTCATCCAACACTGACATCTTGTGGCTACATTAGTTCCTTTCACATGTCATGAAAAAAGGCCCTCCATAAGGCTTTTTTCCTGCATGCTCTAGACTTCCAGTCAGTTAATCAATAGTCTCAGCTAACCAATAGTTTTGGAATTTGTGACGGGACCATTGGACGTTTGTGCTGCACTGTCAAGCAGTCAAAATATCAAAATCTGTCTCTGTTGGGAGAAAAACACAGATTCTTTTGAAAAATGGATGCAGCTGATCAATGCAGTTGGTGGAACACAATGGCAAACATGACTCTGAAACAACTTTTTCTCAGATTGTTGTTACATTGAATAGAATCTTTGAACGTATGCTAAATTGAATTGGCCAAAAAAAACAAAGAAAATAGCAACTTGAGAGTTTTGTCTTTTTAAAGCTCAAACCAATGGACAAATTACAAGTAAAAGTTTTGATTGCAGTTTAGACTATTTCTGACATTGCTTGTTTGTTTTTTTTTGTTCTAATCATCTGAGCAAAAGCCAGGATTTCCATCTGCCAGCAATAAAACAACAGTCTTCTTACTAGTCAAAGTCTTTTCCCATAGTCCAACCCATGTGCCAGTCTAGCGCAATATGGAATGAAACGTTTACAGAGACAGTGTCTGAGCTCAGGTCCCCACCAAAAACTCATCCGGCCACCAAAAACTCATCCGTCCTCGGCCGAAGACCTGTGAATCAGTATTAAAGGAAGAAGTGGAGACACGTGGCAGCTGTAATATCATCATCTCAAATGTAAATGCTTCAGTGGATTATATTTCTGTTCTCATTACCTTGTCTTGAATTACATTTTTGTTGTGGTCTGGTACATCCCTCAGAACATCTACTAGATATTGTTTGTTTTAAAAGGCCTGTGGCCAGTATTGTTTTAAGTGGTCCATATGTCACTAAACAGTATTGTTGTGCCTGAATGTTGGCTGTGAATCTTTGGATTCTTTAGCAATAATCCCAAAAAAATAAAAATTAAATTGTGTAACTTCACTGCCTCAATCAGATTAGATATGGGTGAGATTGGAAACTTGTTCGTCCAACAGGGGGCACTGTTCCCCCTGAAGGAACAGTGCCTTCAGTGGGAACACCTGTTCAGAAGAAGGTGTTTCTGTCATTTATAAACTTTATAACGAACAGCTGTCATAGCAAAAGGTCCCCTGGTACAATAATGAAAGTGTGTCCTCCACCCCACCACCTCAGTGGAGCTGATGTAATTAGACTCACAACAGGTTGAAGGTACCTTCAAACTTATTACGTCTACATTAAGAGAATATATTTGAAAGAAAAAAGCACCTGACATTCAGATAATTACCCACATTTTATCTTTTAAAAATGTTTTAAAACAGAACATATACTTCTCTCGCTAGGTATCCGTCAGTGAGAAGGAGGCAGGAGCCCGCGAAGGGCCCACGGAGCGGAGGGGTCAGTGAAGCCTCCACCGAGTCCGAGCCACGAGTGGGAGGGCCGCAGGTGCGGGCCTGAAGTCACCGTGACCGAGTGCCGTCCGAGAGGCGACAGACACACCAAACCGCGGCGGAGAAGATGGAAAACAGGCAGTGCCAGGTATTTATTTTCCCAAAAGCAGCGGCCAGGTCGTTTGAAGAGGCAGCTGGGATGGCGCGAGCTCCCCAATTAGCCGTGGCGGTAACAGTTGGTTACATTGTGTTAACGAGTGCTAATTTACTCACTTTGCTCGCTGCTTATTTACTCACTTTGGGATTTCCCCCCAAAATGAAGCAGGACTCTTGCTATTGTTGATGTTTAGTGTTACAAAACAGTTACAAAATCATATCCGGTTTGATATATTGGTAGTTTTAATGTGGTCTTTTTAAATTCGGAGCCCACTCGTTAATGTGTGGAGATATATACCTAAACAGAGATAGGAAACCAAAACAAACGTGATTTATTACTAATAAATCACGTTTGTTTTGCTCTCTTTGCTGTTTGGTGTAATGAGAGTAGGCCTAAAACAGTTTACTCAGATCTGCCAAGCCACCATAATGATGGCACCATAAGTCCAAACGAATCCTTGTGAATAGTTCTGTATATTTCAGGGCCTGTAGACAGTCATGTTGATTTCAGGGGAAAGAAAGGGTTTTCAGGTAATTCTTTAAAGCTTTTAGATTGAATTTAGTTTCAATATAATGCTGTGCCCTGAATTTATTAACCAATGGGTTGCAACTCTACCCCAAAAATGGAGGGATTCTTCTTTTTAGAGGTCTTGTGCTTGTTTGGTGTTACTATTGTGTAGAATTTCCTTTTGCAAATGCAATGAAAAGACTTAGGGATAACTGGACAAATATTTATGTGTTCAGTGGCTCCTAACACCTCTACTAGACAGTGGTGCAACTGTGATATTTCAGATATATCAGTCCTAGAATGTTTCAATTTAGTGTCTAAGCAAATCTAACCTTAACTGAAAGATCTGGAAATTGGAGAGAATATGAGGGAAGAGCTGATATTTGATGTCAACAATTAAATCAGAAAGTTGAAAGCGAGACAAGGAGGGAAAGAGACATTTCTAGAATCTACAGTGAAAGTTTGTAACAAACGGGTGACTGCTGAAGGTGTCAGATTTGGTTAGAGAAGGTGCAACACCCAAAGATTGTTCCGATTCTCCACTTGTTTGAACAGGAATTGTATATTCCGAGTGGTCCATCAACTCTTCAGACATAGTTTTTAGGCCAGAGAGGGATCGAGTTATGGAGCCGTCTTGGGCTGTGTTGTTGGGGGTGAACACATGTGAAAACATGGCACCTTTTTCAGCTAGAAGAAAATCAAGAATCCACGTTTATTTCTAAGTCATCAGAGACTTAGCAGAGTTCACGCAGTCCAGCTATGGCATATCAGGATCAAGTAAACCTTTGAATATTAACATGAACATAATTAATCCAGATTTCTTTTACATTTTTTATGGTCACCTATCAAAACAGGGCTGTCTCAAACTGTGCAGCGATCTGATCAGTTAATTTCTATTCATCAGGGACACCTCTGGGAACTGCGTCTATGTAAATCTGGGAGTTGTGAGTCCACTGAGCCACACGTAACCCTGCACGGAGAAAAACTCACAG
This sequence comes from Menidia menidia, assembly GCA_907169785.1. Taxonomy (NCBI): domain Eukaryota; kingdom Metazoa; phylum Chordata; class Actinopteri; order Atheriniformes; family Atherinopsidae; genus Menidia; species Menidia menidia. The sequence continues at coordinate 21,609,562 of CAJRST010036666.1, forward strand.
CAGTTAGAGGGATGGTTAGCTTCCTCCTTACACCATCACGCTCTGTTCTAATTACCAACATTAAAAGAAAAAAAAACATTTGAAATACATCAGTCTGTGTGTAATGAATTAATTTAATACACGAGTCTCACTTCTCAAATGAAATTACTTGAATAAATCAACCTTTCATTATATTCTAATCTTATGACCTGTATATAATAATGAAGCTGGGGGTTTTGATGAGAAACAGCCCAGATTGCCAGGTGTGATGTACAGTTATCTTCTTTTGCTGGACCAAACACAACCGAGTCTCCTGGGCCAGCTCTTTATTCATGCACACTCCACTGAAAATCAATATGACATGATGCTATAATGGAGAAGAGACGTACGGGGAACCTTTAAGCACTACCAGAGGTTATATGACCTCGGTGCAAGATTATAATTGTAAAGAGAACATATCCGTTATTAAGTTACACAAATTAATTGAAAAAATTAACAAATAAAAGCCAATTCTAACAGTGTATTTGGAGTACCAAAGTAAGTGACCACGGATGGGTTTATTTTCTGAGGAGAGAAGCAGAGCAAACGGATGTAAACCTCTGAAACAGGCCAACAGCAGAAGGCAGATATTTGTCGTCACGTGTTTAAAACGGGGAAAAACAGAGCAGGCGTTGTGCGAGAAGGTCTGTCTTTTTGCTCTCCGTATTTCTCTGGGCAGCCCGAGGCCGTCCAGAGACACTGAGGTTTAACGCTTTAAGGTTCCTCCTCAGGTGCTGAACGCCGAGAGGGTGAAGGCTCTGGAGGCCTGGGTGGCAGCCACCAACACAAAGCTGTCTCAGGTGAACGGCCAGAGGAAGTATGGAGGACCGCCTGAGGGTGAGAAAAACCGCCTTAGCTGTGAAACGTACAGCGCTCCGAGTCACTGCACTGTTTCCGTGTTGGTTTTTCAGCAATGTTTTTGAATGGCAAAGTGAACTGTAAAATAAATACATAAAAAGAAACACCCAAACTGACCAGTACGTCTGGCTGCAGACTGTAGGAAGCCAAGGATGGATATCCAACTCCGCCCACATCCAAGTCGGCCACTGGAAAGAATTTTCCAGTCTTGTGCAGAATGTGCTGAGTCAGCGTAGAGAAATGCGCATCTTTACCTCATCTTTTCCTATCATTTACATACTGTACTCTGTTTTATGTAATGTGTGATTAATGATGTGGACACCACCTGACGGCGTACATGAGCAGGTTCTATCTTCCCTCCGACTCAGTGTGGCACGGCCCCCCACCGGGAGCCCGCTGCGAGGTCTTCATCAGCCAGATCCCGCGGGACGCCTACGAGGACCTCCTCATCCCCCTGTTCGGCTCGGTGGGGCCGCTGTGGGAGTTCCGGCTCATGATGAACTTCAGCGGGCAGAACCGGGGCTTCGCCTACGCCAAGTACGGCACGGCGGCCACGGCCACGGACGCCATCCGCCAGCTGCACGGCTTCGTGCTGGAGCCGGGCTTCCGTCTCAACGTGCGGCGCAGCACGGAGAAGAGGCACCTCTGCATCGGAGAGCTGCCCGTCTCCACCCGACGGGAGGCTCTGCTGCTGGTACGGCCGCTCCGGGGAGGGTCTGACGCGTTTTGCTCTCCTGACCGCACGAACTGACCAGTATTCTGCAGGCTGCCGAGACAGAGTAGCACCACAGACACCACTGGTGCTTTTCCATTAGTTCCCACTCAGCCCAGCTCAGTTCCACTCTAGGCTGGTCCCGATCCGATATGTGGATCCGATTGGCTGCTGATATTCGCAAAAAACTGCGTATCGGCCAGCAGGAGAAAATGCAAATCCAGACTCCTGATGCAGTTTTTTATTTTAAAGTCTGATCCCACATTAGCATTAGCATTAGCATCTCCTGACCCACAGGTCTGTGTCCTAACCATTAAGTGGTTATCAGAGTCAATCCCTGTTCAACATGAGTCTGACAACTAAGTGGATAAATAACTTTAAACTTTAATACAACGAACATATAGTTTTGTTGTTTATTTGAACGTTTTTTGCATAAAAGTGAGTTTAAGCCTGGAGTGCATTCAAGTTTTTAGTTTGCGTAAAAGGAAGTCAGTAAAATTATTTTTAAAAAGCCAAATATCGAATCGCAGAACTACCAGGAAATGATGGAAGAAGTCAGTGGAAGGTCTCGGCAGATTTTAGTTGGATCCAAAACCCCCCTCTACTCAGCCCTCACCCTGCCTGAAAGCACTTTGCTGTAAAAAGAACCACAATGTCATGAGACAGAACTATGAAAGTAGTTCTTAGGCAAAAAAATAAATAAACGCAGACTGAAATGTGAAAATGCTTTTCAGGTCATTTTCAATGTAACATTTTAGATTAAATTTAACCATATACAGTTAGAAGGTGTCCCCCTAGAGGCAGCAGCTATGAAAGGACTTTTTTTTTCGTGAGATGAGTTACAGTCTGTCTGTAATAGGAACCCTTCAGCATGAGGAAAGAATCCCCGAATCAATCCGAGTTCACGTGGAGCTCCGTGCTGTCGGGGATGTTCTTGAACCCTCTCGTATCCTCCCGTCTGTGTGCCTGAGGTCTCGTGCTGCTTCCATGTGCTTCCAGGTGCTGCGTGGGCTGGCGGACGGCGTGCAGAGCGTTTCCCTGACGGCTGGCCCGGGCATCGAGGGCGTGTCCGCCGTAGTGGCCTTCTCGTCCCACCACGCTGCTTCCATGGCCAAGAAGGTGCTGGTGGAAGGTAGTGCAACCCAACTCAAACGAGTTAGAGGCACAATTCCCACACAAAAACCTGTTGTTTTTCGGGCATGTTTCTTCGTTTAGGCAAGTTTCAGTCTCTGATCCATGGGTGGTTTTTCAATCAAGGAAAAAAGGCTTTGAAATTGAAGCCGAAGTCTTGCCTTTTGTTCAGTGACCTGCTGGGAAGCCTCTGATAAAAGGAAAAACTTAATCTGGAAAGGGGTTATTTGAGGAGAATCATTTTTTTCTAAATGGAGCATTCATTTCTGAACTACCACTCCACAGTGAGTCGTTCTCATGCCGGACCGGTTGGAGACTCCCCTCATGCTAACAGCCTTTTTCTGCCTGCTGCTCTCAGCTCATTTAGAAAGATGCTTTGTTGCTGATGATGTTCTCAGCATGTGAGGGCTCGATCTAAGGTGGACTTTTCCATCGTTATGCCCATATCTGTGACAGTATACATGCCACTGTGCTGAGCCCATAATAACTGTTCAGTTTGTGAAGATGTACAGTCATAGAAAACAGCAGCTCACCAATCATCCAGTTATGATTTTATTTAATCTGTTGTCCTGGCAAATGGATCAAGTCTTTGCAGGATTCGAAATTTGTGGGAATTTGGTATTAGCCAGCCGCCACCAAAAGTAGCAGCCCGATCTATTCTGTCACGTGGGCTCCAGCAGACTAAATCTGAATATTTCTTCGTAGCCTCGGGTCACGTTGCGTCATATTTGGAAGTCAACATGCAGAAAATGGTCTGTTAGCAGATCTCCTGGAACGCTGTGGTCACTGTGCAGTAATATATTATTAAAAACGTTTTAAATTCCTCTCACTTGGTGGCGCAACAACGTCATGCCTTGAATTATGATAAACTGCAAGATAGCATGGCGGGACGATGGATTTCATACCAAAACGTTTAGTTTTTTTGCTGATTCCCTGTATTTTATATAGAAACTTAATTTTCCAACCCATCCTACCCCAAGGACAATAACCTGGACAATAAAGCGGGCGCACAGTCAATAGGTCATTTTGAACCCTGGTCTTTGTGTTTAGAAGGCAAACAGCCTGCTCTCATTAACATATATTTATTTTGCTCTTAAGAAAAGCTGCTAATCCTCAGTTCCTCACTTGACAGATTTCTACCCGCTCTCTGTGTGCCAGGGTTCAAGAAGCAGTTTTCCCAGAGCGTCTCCATTGATTGGCACTCGGCAGAGAAGATGAGTCCGGAGGATTCTGTGTCGGCCCACAGGAGTCCCCGGTCCCTAGCCCGGCTCCCACGCCCGGCCCCTTCTCCATCTGTTCCCCCCGGCTTCTGCAGAGCCCCGGGGGGGCCTGCCGCTCACATGCCGCCTCCTGCCAGAGGCCCCCCCGCCCCCCCGGGGCGTTTGGTGGACGCCTCCCCGGTCGCGCTGCTGCAGAAAATGTGCGCGGCGTCCGGCCTGGGCCCGCCGCTCTACCAGACGCGCTACAGCGGCACGGGGAGAGATGGATTCCTGCACTTCAGGTACGAGGTGCGCATCCCCGGGGCCCCCGCCACATTCACAGGGCTGCTCATGATCTTGCCGGGACCCACTGCCTCCGTCCTGCGGGAGGCAGAAAGGGCCGCGGCCCAAAGGGTTCTGCAGGAGCTGAACCACAAGCAGGTCGCCGCCTAACGGGCCCTCCGGCTCCGGCCCCGTCCGTCTGTTCGGTTCATTTAGGGTTGCTTTGATTTCTGCATGTTTTTATTAGTTGTAGGGGACTCGTGTGCTGTTTGCCCTTTTGGCTGTGTGTTTTCTGCATGTTTTTTTACTGTGGTGTTCTGAGTTCCTCATTTTAATTAAATGAGCTTTGAAAAGGTTTGTGGACGCCGTTCCTCTAATGGATGAAAGGATGAGCGGGGTGTGGTTATTACGTTTTATCTCTGCGTCTCATCTGGTGCACGGCTTCGGAAACCATTTTAATAATATCTCAAAGCAAACAGGACACCCTGCAGGGTAAACAGCAGTCTGCCTCCCGCCTCGAACTCAAGCAGACACACACGCTCGTTGAGAACTGGTGGTTTATTTTAGCAGAGTTTCTGAAACAGGCGGGCAGACTTTGCTTTTATTTGCAGTAATCTGTGATCAAAGTAAATGAAAGGACACCAAAATGACCTCCGAATGCTCGATGAGCTACACAGAGATGAACAAACGGAGCTTGCATCTATCAGATGAGCGTTTTACATTTCCCGGGAGCACACTCTGCCTCAGCTCACGGCAGAACGGAGGGATGAGAGGAGCTCCACATGCTCAGCATTTTTCATGGCTGCACTCGGATCCTATTTGGAGAGAGGACTGGATGAGGAATTCTGTACACCGCAGAGCCACCTGGGTAAAGCGTCATGTTGGAGCTGGACAGAAGGGAGCGTTTACGCCTCAGAGGTCCTTTTCTTTATTTCACTGATGAGATCAGCTCGGGATATATCGACCTATGGAGAAAAGGGAAGAAAGGAGGCTTTAACCCTGGGATGTAAACACTACTGTGGGCATAAGGTCACACATCTTGTTCTCCTTTCTGAGCCCCGCCTTGTGCAGCAGGGTCCTGAAAGGAGCTTATAAAACAGAAAAGCACAGTGATCGGCTCCTCCAGCCTCTCACCTACTGTACCGGTAAAAGTGGGGGTGGAGATGCACACCCTGGTTCAGGTAAAGAAAGCATTAATGGAGCTGACAAACGGTAGGAATACCAGCAAATACAAGGCCAGACAGGACAAGTCCTCTGAGGTAACCTCATGCTCTCTTTGTCCGAGACACTCCTAATTTTATCTGCCTTTACCTTTCTTTAATACCTGCAACTAAGCAAGAAAGCATGGATTTCACCTTACTAATTTTCCCCACCTAATTGATCCTTTTTCAAATCTCAGATGAGATTGACTCGGAAATTCCAGGCCTGCATCTGAAGACTGACTGACAGCAGCGTAAGCTCACATGTTCAGTTCTCATGATTTAAGGAAGAGTACATTTCTGTGGGATTAGACATTCCTGGAAAATATAGCCTACAAGAACCCATACACTGTGTCAATAAGATGGGCACCAACACGGAGCCCTGAGGAACTCTGTTCCTGCTTGGAGTTGGGAAACATAGATGGTAACACAGAAGGGGATTCACTAGCTGATGTCTGGTGTTTAACACTGAAAGCAACAAAGTGCGGTCATACCTCTTCTCTGGTGGCCACTACTCGCAATTTGACCACTCCATCTTTAAGCTCCTGTTCCCCCAGTATGGCCACCAAGGGGATGCCGGACTCCTCGCAGTGCTGCAGCTGGCTGAGCAGTTTGGGGTTCTTCTTGTACATCACCTCAGCCTGAAAAGACACACAGCAGTGAGGTTTCACATCGATGCTGCAACAGTTCCACCAACATGACAAAGTTTGTGGGAAAGCTTTGAGATCTCATGATTGCGTTGAACTAATGGAAATCCGAACATCATACAATCCATTCAGACAACCACTGGGTCCAAAACAGGGAGATTCTGGTTTTTGTGCTGTAGAAAAGAGACCAAGGTTTTACAATCCTGGATTTTCATGGATTTGGTAAATCTAAGGTGAGTTTGGTCAGTGAATCAAACTTCAGAGTCTTCTGGCTCGCCATAGCTTGTTGAAGAATCAGATCAAGGCAGAAGTGTCACAGCCTGCTGACACTCTCCTGCCTTTGTGCTGACTAAAATGAACCACCTATACAAACAAATGTATGAAACCCCCCCAAAGGTTGTCCTGCTGCTGTGGAATCCTTTATACAGGGTGAGGTTACAGGGTACACTCCAGTCTTCCTTGACTCAGTGACTGCCTAAAGACTGGAGCTCTCCTCTGTAAATGCATCTTCCCTCAGCTTCTTCTGGCAGCTTGTGGCCACTTTGTTCTCAGTGCAAACAAATCAGCTTGTCAGGAAGGCTTCTTCAGCATTCTGCATACGGGTGTGATTGAACCCTGACCCGAGGGCAAAAATCAAACGCTGAGCGGGAACAAGATGAACAAGCCTCATGAATCTAACCAAAGCTCACACAAACGCACCTTGATGCCAGCGTTCCAGAGCTCACTGATGAGTCTGAGTTTCTCCTCCAGGAGGTTCTTCTGGGCGGACGCCACCATGACCTGCACCTCTGTCGTGCGGACCCTCTCGGCCGAGGCCTGCGGAACAAAGCGCAGTTACAGCCTGTAGTTCCCAACCAGCAGCCCAGCGGATCCGGCTTCGGCTCCACGTCACCTCGGCCTTCTGCTCCATGATGGAGAAGATCCTCTCGATGCCGATGCTGACCCCCACGCAGGGAACCTTCCTGCCTTTGGGGTCAAACATGCCCACCAGTCCGTCGTAGCGGCCCCCTCCCGCCACGCTTCCCACACTGACGCTCTCCTCCACGCTGGTGCCGTTCGGGGCCTCGTTTGCAGCCGGGGCCACATCGGCCTGGGACAGCACGGCCTCGTAAATCACTCCGGTGTAGTAGTCCAGCCCCCGGGCCAGGCTGAGGTCAAACACAACCTGGGGATGACGAATTTAAAGAGCGTCTACTAAACAGGATACAGGACAGGTATGGGAAATGTAGAGGGGATGGCTGGGTCTCACCTTATCTGTGACCTGGAACAACTGCAGGTAGCTGAAGAGAAGTTTGATGTCCGACAGGCCCGCGCACGCCTGCTTACTCTGACACATTTTGGGGTCCTGGAGGAGCTTCTCGGCCAGGTCCATCCCACCTGCGGCACAGAGAGCATCCTACTGAAAGCAGTGCCTCCACAAGGCGGATCCAGGTCCAGTGGTCCTTCATTTGGCTTGGTTCTGATGGAAAAGCCGGCGCTAAAATACTGGAAGGATCAAACCAACAGGGTTCTGTGCCGTGTGGGCATCTGAAGCCTCTGTTTCCCCCCTTTGGCTGGAGCCGCCTGCGTCTGGTGTAGAGGTCTCACCCTTCATGCTGACGTACTCCCCGATCTGGTCGGCGGCCTCCTCCGACAGACCCTTCTCGTTCACCATCTCTCGTTTAACCTCCTCCCAGGGCATCTGCAGCAGAAGCAGCACAGAGGGGTCGGCTCACAACAGCATGGACGTCATGACAAAAGACAGCTGGCTGAATGAAGACCTGCTCTAGTGCCATCTACCTTATTTTCCACATTATAGGGTGCATAGAGTAGAAGCTCAAAAGTAGAAGTGACGTGGTGTTTTCCTGACAGTTTATCTTTTAACAACAACAATGTTTAATAGGTCGTGCAACATTTTTATCACGTAGTGGAGGGGAACTTTTCCTCCATTCAGTTAACACAAAAACAGTCTGATACAGTTACGGTAAATCACAATATGGTAGCTCTCCAAATTATGGAAATGAAAATGCACGCTTCGCGCAGTCGCATAACCCAGCATGCACTGGGCGCTGCCTCTTCTACGGGATAAACTGGAGTCGGCGGCTGCCTCCCGTAGTTGCGAGACCATCCTGATCCATACTTAAGGCGCGCCGGATTATGAGGCGCAATCGAAGGCTTTTAAGGTGCGCCTTATAGTGCGGAAAATACGGTACTTCCCAATTCATTATTCAGACAAAAAGGAGGACACTCAACACTTTCATCCTGTCTGGTTTTTAGCTGTGCTGCTAATCTCTCAGCAGACACCAGTTATGACCGTGAGCATGTCCTGTAGACCCCCCCAGAGGGCACCGCACGTGAAAAGTCTGGCTCAGATTTGCGCTGCTAGTCAATAGAAATTATAGCAAATGCCGCAAAGTGTGGTGGCTACCTTATCTAGTTTGTCCACTGTTGAGCAGATGGTGCGAAACTTGTCGTCCGGGACTCCGCACACGGCGAACATCCCATCCAGGATGCGTCTGTCGTTGACCTGGAGGGAGGGGCGTTTTCAGAGGTGACGTCATCGGGGCAGAGCGGCGACCCGGCCGGACTCACCCACCTTGATGCAGAAGTCCCCGAGCTCCAGCTCGCTGAGGATTTCGTAGACGATCTTCAGACACTCGGCGTCTGGGATCATGGCGTCGTACTGACCCGCGATGTCAAAATCCTGGAACGCAGACCAAAGCAGAGCCTCAGATTCCTCCCCCCGCTCACAGGATAAAGCCGGAGACTCGTCCGGGGACTCACGCATTGGTAAAACTCTCGGTAGCGCCCGCGGGTCATTGCCGGGTTGTCGCGGCGATACACCTTGGCGATGTGGTAGCGCTTGATGTTGGTTATCTTGTTCATGGCCAGGTAGCGGGCAAAGGGCACCTGACAGCGGAGGTCAAGGGAACGAGCCGTTTGCATCCATTCTGTCCTCAGTATGCGAGAGTCCCCACACACACAAAAAAAAACACACAGACACACTAGTGCTGCTGCCATTAATCGATGTCATCTCTACATTTAAGAGTAAGCCCAAGACTTTCCTTTATGATAGAGCTTATAGAGTGAGTCCACCCCTAGTTATGCTGCTATAGGCCCAGACTGCCGGGGGATTTTTCATAATGCACCAAGGTTTTATGGTACTTTTACTTGAATGCATTTGCAATTTTGTAAAATAGAAGAAATTATCTAATTTTATTGCACTTTATTTTATTAAATTTTATTTTATTTATTCAATATTTATTTTATTTATGTTATGTTTACTTTTGACACGGGTGACATTTTGTTTTGGCCTTTGAGTTGCGAAACCTCAAAATTACGTAAAAAAAAAAAAGTCAAATGAAATGGCAATCCCTTGATTGTTTGGGGAAATGAGTCATTAAGATTAGTCGACTAATCGAAAAATTTGTAGAAAGATTTGTCGTTAGAAAATGAGTCGTTAGTGGCAGCTCTAACACACACACACACACTAGGCTACAGAAAGCAGGATACAGTGAGGTCGTATCTGAGGGAGAGCAGCTCTCCGCCTTGGTCTTTCAGGTCATAGATGAGCTTGGAATCTTCTCCATACTTCCCCGTCAGCGTTTCCTGTGGCAGCAGAGAGAGAGTTCACCTCCGTGTTGTAAGGCCGGCTGACGACAGCCTCAGTTCCAGAGGAAAACGACGGCAGACCTACTTTTAACTCAAAAACGGGCGTGTCGATGGTCTCTGCTCCGTGGCGCTTAAAGCAGCTGACGATGGTGTTGAAGACCTTCTCCCTGATGGCCATCTGCTTGGGGTTGTAGTCCCTTGTGCCCTGCCAATGACACACAGGTTCCAGCAGCTGTGATGGAGTGTGTGCTGACTCACTACAGACTTTTGGTTTCCCCGTAAAGGCAAACAGAGCAGCAGAATCAGGAACAGTAAAAGGAAAGCCGAGGAGACAAAGTAGGCGTTACAACAGGAAGAAAAGGTGCCTCCCACTTGCTAAAAATGATTCAAAAATCATATTTTTAAGTGCTCTTAAATTGTGGAAGGGGAAATCTCTAAATGCCAATTCCCAGAAAGGGGACGGCATATGTTCAGAAAACTGTCTAACTGTATAACTAAACTACAGCTAGAGAAAAAAGGGTTGTTTTTCCCTCTTAACACCGATTTAAGATAGACTTTATTGATCCCGCGAGGGAAAATTTTTCATGTTGAATAGAAGCCCATCCTGTTGATAACACATTCATTCTTCAAGTTTATGTTTCTGCATTTAGACGCTTTTATCCAAAGCAATTTACAAAGTAAATGTGTTCCAGTTATCAATTTAACAATGAGTTCTCTAGAGGAAAATCCCTAGTCAGTAAGTGGTGACAGCAAAGAGAGAGAAGGAAGCACAGAGAGGAGTAGAGGGGGTATAGAAGTATGGGGAAGGGTTAGGATAGGAGATGCTCTGTGAAGAGGTGTGTCTTTAAGATAAACAGAAGTGAGAGAGGAGGCACTTCCGTGGACTCGTACCTTTGGCGTTTTGAGGACAAACTGATGCTTTCCATCGTCTCCTCCGAGCCGGGCCTTTAGCTCCAGCAGCTTGGCCACCTCTTCATCGATCTGCAACCACACAAGCCCCTGTCTTCAGAGCCATGGCGGGGGAGACCCCAACTCCACCCCAACCAGACCCTGCCGCCGGACCCACCTGAGCCGCAGAGATCCCGCGGACAGAAGGCAGCCAGTGGACACGGGTAGGCGTCCCCAGGGCCGTCAGGACCGAGCACAGCCGGACGCAGGACGCCGTCCACATGGCCGCAGCAGGCGGGGGAGAAAAAAAAAAAAGGGGGCAAAGGTCCGGAAATCGGTCGAGCAAAAGTTTAGGAGCGAGTCGTGGGGCGCATGTCCGGCGGCGTTGTCCGGCCGATGGCAGAAGCAGGGGGAGCGGCGGTCAGGCAGAGGTCCCCAGTTAGAGGCAGGGCGGGGCCCAGGAAGAACAGGAGAAAAGTGGTAAGCAACCCTGTCACTAGGGGGGGGGGGGCGGGGCGTCATCGCCACGGCGTGGAGGATAGAACACGAGATGCATGTGTCAGTCAGGTATCTGCCCACACACACGCTCACACACACGCTCACACACACACGGTATCTACTCTGCCCCCACTCAGCTGTGCTCGCCATGACGCCGTTTAGATGGTTTTCCATCAGAAATGAACCCGTGGCGTCCTGCGTATGTAGCAACCACGAACCGACTGAGCCCCAGTGTTGGACCGCGGTGTTGGGTGGCGTGTTAGGCGGCGTTTTGGGGGTTTGCAACGTCGATGAGCACAGAAATAACAGAACGTTTGACATTGCCGTCATTTAAAAGTATTTCATTTGAAGGAGTTGCTTCCATGACTCATCAATTCACATGACTCCATGGTAAAGTCTGCCATCAGCCCAGTAAACCTGCTGGGAGCCCAGTAGGTCTTCAAATCCCAGCTGCTTTGAGGCACCTGCCCCCTTTGTGGAAATAAAATGAAGCTGAGCAGGTTCAAATGGAAAACTCCACGGGCTGGAACCCCGGGAGATGCCGTGGTTTTCCAAAACCACTCTTTAATATTAACACAATATCTGAAGGAGACTGTTATGATGGAGTCTTCCATCTGAGTTCGGTGGGTTGTAGGGATACATTTGCTCATCTCTGGTGATAGAGATTTAGATCTGAAAATAATTTATTTCATTATCTAACACTTATCCACTTCCAGTTGGAGTCGTGTTTCAGTAGCTTTGTGAATAGTGTCATATTACAGATGTCTATCAAACATCTTGGGGTTTCATCATGTGTGCCAATCAACGTTGTTCATGCCCCATACACTGACCGACACCAGGGTCCAGCACCCGCGTTCAGCCGGCACATCGTTGCCCTGATGTCCTCGTTGCCTTCTGGTTTTTGTGTTGCATAAAAATGACTTCATGGGTCCTTGGCCCATGTGAGGACTGAATCAGAACTCAACTGCTGGTTTCCAGGTGCCTGCTGATGCACCTGCTTAAACATGTAAAATCCGAATAGTACATCTGCTTCTTATCTGCCATGTGCTTTGAAAAGGGCTCCTACTGGTTATATCTTAGGGTGGCTGTGACTATCTTATGCCATACTCACACATCCAAACATAAACAGAACAAAATGTAAGCATCACATCGATTTGGAACTGAAAAGCTCAGAAATGACGCTGACAGCTTTTCAACGTCCTGGAAACAGCATTTGTGACTCTTATCTTTGGCCACAGTCCTTATTAAACACCTTTAAAACCTAACAGACGCTAGCATTTAGCCGGAGGTGGCCAGTCGGACCGTGTAGCGGGCACGCGGCCGCTCTGGGGGCGGCACGCGCAGCGCACCGTGACGTCTCTGTGAGTTAAGGAGGCGAGTTATTGCGTCAGCTCTGTGGTTTAACCGTGACTCTTAATGCAGGTAATTACGGGCTTTGTTTTGGAACCGTTACATAGTTTATTGGCCATTAAAACGTCCCACCAGACAGTGTGTCCCGTCGCCTGTAGCCGCTTTAGCCCCAGGTGTTAGCACTAGGTGTTAGCACTAAGCGTTAGCACAGCTGGCTACACCGTATAGATACAGTGGCTCCACCCGGGTAACCACGGGCCAGAATGAGGTATAAATAAAGGTAACATCTTCCGAGGCGGCTGCTCTGTTTTGGGCACCGGTAATAACCGTTAGAGATGCTAGGTTTTGCTACTGTCAGCCGCCGGCTGCTAACTTAAGAGAAACGCATCGCTTGTTTTCAGCTAAAAAGACGACCGCGTGAAAGGGAGCAAAAACGCCGCTTCTCCTCAGGTTAGCGGGACGCCTCGCAGACCAGCCTGCTTGGTACAGGAGCTGACACGGTCCCCTTTTTTCTCAAATAAAGCCGGTGTGACGCTAACCGCATGCTACCAGCCGGCTTCCACACGAACGTAGGTGCGAAACACGATCACTGACCTGCTCTTTGTTCGCCTTCTCGGATTTCAACTTCCGAACAATTTCCCCTTGACTTTTAATGGCCTCTTGAATCTGAGCCTTGTCGTCCATCGCTTTTCATTTAGGTGGTTCTGTTGCTAATCACACAGCCTGACACCCATGGCATGGATACACGGAACCGCTGCGGCTGTCAAGCTAGAGGTGAATTAAAGCGGAAGCGGAAGTACACGTGACTTCCGATTAGTATTTTCAAGCTAATGGCCCCAATGACGTCGTTCAGGTAATAGACATACTGTATATACATGTGTTTACGTCTATGGTTGTGGGGCAAAAAGCAAGGTGCTCATATTTAATGTCGATTCCCCACTTGTGTCAGCTGTCGTCAGGATAGAACGAACCAAAGTGAAGGAACAAGGAATTAACATATTCCTGCTTATTTTGGTCTTCAATACATTTAGTGAATAATTTAATTATATATGATATTTGACATGTCCTCTGACATTTCCACATGGGACTTTAAACACGGGTTAAACCAAACACCTTCCTGTTCAAACAGGGGCCAAATGTAAACACAATCAAAGTCCACCTCAGAGAAGCCAACAGACCGAGCTTCAGGGCTATTGTGAGTATCACTGATTATTTCCATTCGCATAAAAATTATCTTCAAATGAGGTGGTGTGTAAGGCAGTTTTAAAAGTGTGTCTAACAATTTACTTTAATCAGTTTCAACTGTCACTGCTTTAGTGGTTTGTGGTTGCAAAAGGGAGTCTGGCCTGTTTTCGCCTGGAAATTAGCAGAAAGAAAATCAGCAAGGAGCTTCCCTTAAAGTTACAATGATCAATCCAACAGCTGATTCATGTGTGAGCAAGGTAAGAAGCAGCTGTGTTGGCAGTGAGCTAACCTGGAGATAAAACTGTGAGGACAGGAGCTGGTGTTTGTACAGTCATTTGCATATTAAGCACTGTATCTGAATAGAACATCAACCTCTAAAAAAGAAAGCGTAGAGATGTAATCTACTCCGACTTCCGCTTCTTTGCATTTGTTTACTTATAGTCACAAATTTGGTGCACCTTTTTTCAAATCTAATGTTCAATGTACTCTAACCATTTTGTCCATAGAAACATAATCTGGAAATCACCACAAATGAAAATGAGGTTAATCTGAGCTCAAATGAACAGCACGTTTACACTGACATAAGATTAAATATAAGGCCTTTTTCCAAAGTGGAAAAAAATATTCACAGGTGGAAAACACTCAGGAGAGTTGTTAATTGTCCCAGCAGGGTCAGCCTGAAATAAAAAATCCAAGAGCTAGATCTCAGACTCAACTGGCCGCACTTAGCATGCTAATGAGAGCAAGTATGGTTTCTTTAGAAAGTTGGCAAACTAAAAACTCTTTGTGCCTCAGCACAAAGACCACATTCCAGCTGCCAGCACAGCCGGCTAGATACTGTAACTTCAAGCTTTTTTTATGGACTGAATTCATTCTAAAGGCATCATAAGTTACAGTAATGGGGATTTGAGCCAGTTCTGCAACCACAGGATCTCTTTGCTACAGCTCAATTCATATTAATCCTGTTAATTTAGGTCCAATTGGACCTTAGTGTGAGTGTGCGTGGTTGTTGGTCCTTGTGTGTCTCTGTGTAGCCCTGCGATGGACTGGAGACCATCCAATCTCGCCCATCGACTACTGGGATAGGCTCTGCGACCCCATTAGGGAATAAGCGGTTACGATAATGGATGGATGGACAGACAGCTTTCAGCTTAAAATTTAGAAACAATTCCTGCACATGTGAAAGGTTAATCGTTTTTTAAATCTTTCTGCCATGCCTTCTTTGCCATAAGGGGAAACAGCCAAAATTAACGACGGCAAACTCGCCGGCCACCCAGTCAAATCACCATGGAGCTGTCCCCGCCTCCCTGCGGCCTGGAGGCAGAATATGCTGCCCTCTTCACCACCGACTGTCTCCACTTCCTGCACGAGCTGATATCCACATTCGACGAGGAGGTGGATCAGGTAGCAGAAATAAAAAAAACTATTTTTATGGACCGAATTACCCTCTAAAGGCATCTCGAGTTACAGTATCCACCCGTATCTTTTTCTCTGTAGATCCTCCAGCTGAGAGTGTCCAGAAAGGCCCACTTGGACCTTTCGGGCGAACTGCCGAACTTCCTGGAAAGCACTGCGCATATCAGGAGAGATCCAGGCTGGAAGGTGCTACCCGTCCCGGTCAGGCTCCAAAAGAGGCATGTGGATATTGGGGATATGGCCCCCTGTGACACACAGCGCTTCATCAGAGCTCTACAGTCACCGGCGCAGGGCATACAGGTACCCTATCATCCTTCAAATCCTAAATAAATATGTACGAGCCCAGGGAGCTGATCTTCCTGATGCCCTGGCTTTGAGCTCACCCTCGACTCCTACTTCATACTTCCAAACCCGGAAGAGGTCCTTCAGAGATGCTACCCGTCTTGTTCAAATCGAAAACTGCCCGTATATCCGTAAGGCCAGTCGGCCTCTATTCAGCCACTGTTCTAGTGCCGCTATAGACGGTGAAATCCTCTCCTCAGGTCGACTTCGATGACGGGAACTGCCCCACATTTTACAACCAGATCAAAGGCATTCATAACGTCACGCGGGCTGCGAACAACCAGTTCCCGGGTGAGTCCTTCACTCCAGGATCCTCATATGTGTACAACAACATATTTGTGGATCCATTAGGAGTACCTGTACTGTCGTTGCTATGAGCTTTGCTTCTCTTTCGCCTCTCATCGCGAGAGCAGGTCTTCCCCACGTATCCGAGGCTCCGGTGCTGATGCTGCGTCCCCGTGCGTGGAACATGGTGGAGCACAACATGATGGTGATGCATCTCTCTATTTCAGTTGACTTTATCCATTCAGGGCTGGACTTTTGAATTATGAGACAGTTCGTTACCATCAAGTTTCCCCTTTCATGCTCCAGATATTGTATTTTTTTCATACATTTAGTTTGAATTCTGTTTAATTTCCAAAGTATTATATATTATCAATTCATTTTTGAATTTGTCAGTCCCACATCATACAGATATCACAGACTGAAAAGGTCACTTCAAACTTCACGGCACAGAAAAGAAGCCATAGCTCGGGTCCTTTCCTAGCCAACCTTTTCTTATTTTGGCCTTAAATTGAATAGAAAGGGTGCACCAAATTTGGCCGTAAACGGAGTCTAAAACTGATCAGAACTTAATAGAATCAAGCAACAGTCTTTTCATTCTCTAAATAAATAAAGAAATAGCTCATAGGTAGTTGTGGACGTTTCCTGTCTTCTTCCAACAGGTGGAGGGGAAGGTGGCTCCTGGACCTCTCTTTGACTTCGGACTTCTCATGTTTCACTGTGGGCAGACATTGTTCCAGCAAAAGAGTGGACCTTTTTTCTACCTGTCAAAAGTAATACACACACACACATACACACTCACGCGCACACACGCAGGCCGAAACGATCACTGGACTGAAATTCAGTCTTTTCAACACCTGATTGTATATTTGTGAGGAGGCCATTTTCAGGATTTCCATGCAAAAAATTTCTATACCTACTTTTTCCAACTCTTGGCTTCGAATGAACAAACATGCATGTTTTTTTATTGTGAGAGGAAGCTGCATTAACATGCATGCTCATGCTGTGAGGCGTGATGCTCGCAAACACGTTCTTTAAATGTCTTCTTAAGTTATTTGGTCAGCCGGCAGCAAAACTGAATTTGAGCAGAATTTAATCTCAGTGCACTTTCATATGAATAATTACACTAGTGGAGCGCAAGAGCCACACAAAACAAGCAGAAGGTCCATTTAGTTTTCACATTCTGACATTTTGATCCGTTTCTAGCTCTAGAGCTCCAAGAATCAAAGAGTTGTCAGCCTTCTGGTAATCAGTACAGAGTCACTGTTTGTCTCCATTGAGAGACTTATCTTGTGTTATATTGTATCTTGTTTAAGCATCTCTGGGTGCACACAAAGGGAGTTTGATACAAAGTTGCAAAGTTTAGGAAGAAATGAAGAAGGAAAAGCTGCAGATTTACTCTGGGAGGGAGTCAGTGGCCTCTATCTTTGGCTTATTTAGTGAGATGTTTTCAGACTCATGCTGTCCTAAACAAACTGACAGGCGTGACCTACAGAATTCAAACGCCTAAATATATGTAGTGCACGGCCCATTGAGTCGTCTGAGAAACTTCCTGTGTTTGTTCGTGTGATGTGGGCTTCAGTTTTGCTTTCCTTCTCGCAGGTGGAAAGCTTCACAGAAGCCAGGCTTTGGAACAAGATATTTGTCTGGACACAGCAGAAGGTCTTTATTTTCAGTACATTTGTTTGAATAGAAACGCCAGCGTTTCATCAGATGAGCTTGGGTTTTTTTACTCAGTAATTAGGTTTCCATTCGTTTAAAACCACATAGTTAACCAAGCCTGACAAAACACCAAAAACTTTGTTGATAAAGTGAGAAAGCACAACTCAAAAGTTTGAAGCCAAGCTTTTGAACATATATGTATGTGTGTATGTGTGTGTGTAGCTGGGCCTTCCTCTGGGGAGCATCAAGGCAACGGTGCTGATTGAGAACGTGCTGGCCGCGTTCGAGATGGAGGAGATCCTCTACGAGCTGCGGGAGCATTCGGCAGGGCTCAACTGCGGCCTCTGGGATTACTCTGCGTCTTTTGTCAACAAGTTTGGTGAGGCTCATGCTCTCGCGGTTAGCAAAGCGCACACCCTAACCCCAACCCTGGCTCTCCCGGTCAGAGAGACGGGCTCTTTCTGCCGAGAGTTTCTAAAAGTCCGCTGCTCTCCGTCCAGGTCACCGCCGGGCCTTCCTGCTCCCCGACCGCAGCAAATACGTCAACATGGAGAAGCGCTTCCTGCACAGCTACATGGACCTGCTGGTCCAGACGTGCCATCGGCGGGGAGCGCTGGCCACGGGGGGCATGGCCGCTCTGCTGCTGCCTCAGGGAAGGCCCTCGGACTCCCACGGGAGAGTGCTGGCCTCCGTGAAAAGGTTCCGGCATCTCTGGATGCACACATTCCTGTTTGCGTTCCTGCGTGAAGCTAGCAGTAACCAGGCTTTATGGCTGAAGGAGTCTCATACACTATTCAGTCAAACATCCGTTATCATTATCCCCTAATGGGGTTGCAGGGGTACTGGAGCCTATCCCAGTAGTCAATGGGTGAGAGGAGGGGTCACCCTGGACGGTCCACCAGTCCATCACAGGGCCACACAGAGACACACAAGGACCAACAACCACACACACTCACTCCTTAGGGACATTTGGAATGTCCAATCAAGCAAACATGCAGGTTTTTGGATTGTGGGAGGAAGCCACAATCACACAAAAATGTTTTCAGTGTTTTAAACAAACATTGAGCATAAGAAGATCAATTCATGGCCAATTCAGCTAAATGAAAACGTTTATTTGGTTCCTTATATTAAACCTTATTTTCTGTGTTGACTCATTTAGACGAGTCCATTGGGAGAGGCCACACAGCTGCTCACAAACAGGATGGGTCAGTCATTTACCGCATAGTCCACTTTCTGTTCCACAGATGAAAGTCAAACCTCAGTCAGCCATATTGGAACCCTGGTGGCAACACTGTTAGTGACTGGAGTTCAGGCTCACGTTCACAAACGCCGGCTGGCTCATCTCTCCCACCTTTCAGGCTGAAGATGCTGGAAATCCAGGCAGGTGTCGATGGCTTCATGGTGTACGACCTGAATCTGGTCCAGCCCATGCAGGAGGTAAAGTCCGAGCGCTTCGTCCTCCATCTTACCGCGTCTGTTAGTTCCTCCTGCTGTTTCTGGGAAGTCCCACCACAGATACTCGTTCCATCCGCTAACCTTTCTGTTCGTTACCAAAAGGGTTTGCATCACCGACCGATCTGAACCGAGGTCCTTGTCTTCCAGCTCTTCAGAACCCACACTGAAGCCGATAACCAGCTTCACCAGCTTCGAGAGGACGTGTCGGTGACTCCTGAGGACCTGCTGTCCATGCCCTCGGTCAGTCTCTCCGTTTCCCATTAACCGACACAACGCCTCGTCCCTAAATAGTGCATTAAGCCTGCTGACCGCTGGGGAATTCGGGAGAATTCCTACATGACGGCAGTACGAGGAAAGGAACTGGGTCAAAAAAAGGCACCCGCCCCCTAAGCAGCTCCAGCCCAGCAGTGAAGGTGGGTTATGTATGTTTCATACTGCGTTCCTCTACAGGGAGGAGTCACCCTCTATGGTTTGAAGTACAACATCGCAGTAGGTGTCCTCTTTATCGACGCTTGGCTCTCAGGTGAGTACAGAACTGGGTAGGGGGGCCCGCTGCTCCAAGGCTGGCTGCCGAACGACTGTCTGTTTTTCAGGGAAAGGCCACTTCTTCTTCAGGGGTCAGGTTGAAGATTCAGCCACGGCAGAGATCTCCAGATCCCAGGTGCATTTAGGGTTATACACGAGTCACAGGAAAGATGAGAGTTCTCTCGTTCACCCACCAATGAGTTTATTCTTATTTTGCAAATTCCCAACACACTTGAAAAAGACCATGAACAGGGATTATTAGCATAATTAAATCAAATTCTAATCCACAATTTCCCACTTTATAATAGACGTCCGTTTACAATTGTCCTGAGAAACTCATAAGATTCTTCATTTACTCAAACTGGAATATGTTGGACAAATCTGACTTAAAGTATCCTAAATCATCCCAATAATCCAGATAACATGATGTTGGCTGGGATCAGTGGTACCAAACAGCACCACCAGATCCACCAGAACCAGCACAGACACATGTCTGTCTATACTGGTTTTAGAAGTCACCATTGGCAGCTGGTAGGAAGATGCTGGGGAATAGTGGAAGACTGTCGTTTGAATGTCTTTCCTTACAATTTCAATTGAGAAACCTCCTGAGAGCCAAAGGAACTTTGACTGGGTTTTTGCAAACCACAGACGGGCGTACAGGACCGGGTAGTAGACAAAAGTCCAAAGGCCAAATGAAACCTGGCTGCACAGGAGTGAGCCGGAGCGAGAGGAGGGTTAGGGTTAGGCCTTTCCTCACCGTTATACTGTGTTTGGAAGGTGTGGCAGTGGATCCGCCACCAGGCCCGGCTGGAGGACGACAACAGGGTGGTGAGCAGGCGGCTGGTGACCGACCTGGCCAAGGAGCTCACCACGGAGCTGTGTGTACGCCTTCCCTCAGCAAGGTAAGCCAGACCACCGGACGCCTCAAAACCTGAGGTTCCTCCGTGGTTCCCCGCCTGGGGACGTCCCTCACGCCTGCCTGTCCTCCTCAGGGCCCGGCAGAGGCTACACACAGCAGCCCACGCGTTCCTGGAGGTGGTCCTGAGGAGACACTTCCCCGAGTTCATCACCTCCCACCTCTACCAGCACCACGCCTTCCTCGTCTCCCAGGAGACCGGGCAGGGGGCGGCTCCGGACGGGGACAGGCAGCCGGCCAAGCTGTAGGACTTCATCCACAACACCTGCTCCAGGTGAAGCGGGGAAAAGGCAGTGGCCAGTCAGGACTCAACCTTCTGCTTCGTCATTTTAACAAATAAAAAAGCCACTTGCTGGAGTGTCTGAGACAGGCAGTGGTGTCGATATACGGCGGAAAACCTCTTTACTCTGTATAGAAATGTTCCACAAGTGCCAGCTGGAGACAGAAGTCCACCACTGCAGAGGCCGGCTCCAAATGGGAGAGTTTTATTTATTTCCAGTGAGGGAAAAAGGTGAGGGTTCAGCTGGGTGTCGCTTTGGCTTAGCTCGTGTTTCGGTGTGTTTGTAAAACCGGTGTGTGGAAAAGCAAACGGGAGACAGCGGAGGAGGAGGAGGGAGGAGGGGCCCCAGCGTCACCCTGAGGAGGAAGCACAGCCACATCACCAGCACTACCACAGTGGCACCCATTGGTTTTGCAAACATCGTTTTATTATCCATTTGTCAGTTTGTAATATATAAATTACTTTTAAAAACGTGAGAAGCAGATGCGCCTACAAGAAGGACATGGCGTGAAAACACGAGAGTCTTAGAAAACCTAGACTGTGTTTTACAGGAGCCATCTCAGCCATCAGAAATCCACTCCTCCCACAATCCTTTGTCTCCCCAGGCGAGGCGCTGGGCGGCAGGCGGGCTGCGGACACGGCCTGCTGCTATTGTTTTCAAAAAGTGAAGTGGGCCGGTATCCCTTCCCGGTGCTCCTGTGGTTCTCGGTCCATCCAGATCAGTGCAATGTGGGGGGGGGGGGGGGGGGGAGGGTGACTCACAGCAGCCAAAGCCCAGGAACTGGAGGGGGGGGGGGGGCGGGCAGGCATTGGGGGGGAGGGAACGGCTCTGTTGGTGGACTAAGGCGTCTGGCAGCGTGCGAGCACCTGCTCCTCTTCCTCCCTCGGGCTGCGGGCTCACATCTCGTTGGCCGTGTCGTCGTGCTCCCCCGCCGACAGGTCGCCGTTGGCGCTGATGGCGGTGCTGTTGTCCTGGTGGCCCGGGGGCATGAAGGCCAGGCAGTAGGGGTACATCTTTTGGCAGGTGGCCCGGTAGGCCTCGGCCGCCTTCTGTTGGCCCTCGCCCAGCTGGCCCTCCCGCAGAGCCTCCAGGACCTCTGTGCAGATCTACACACACACACACACAAACACAGACACACTCGTGACCCTCAGTGGAAACGTGTGCGACATGCTAATTAGGCTTGTCCCGATCAGATATTTAGATTGACAGCCGATATCCGCAAAAAAATGCGTATCGGCCGGCAGGCGAAAATGCCGATCCAGTTTTTTTATTTTAAAGTCCGGTCCCACATTAGCATCTGTAACCCACAGGTCTGTGTCCTAACCATTTAGTTGTTATCAGAGTAAATCCCTGTTCAACATGAGTCTGACAACTAAGTCACAAGGCTAAATAACTTCAAACCTTAATACATGCTCTGATAGGCCGGGATGAGTATCAGGTCGGAAGTGAAAAAAAGCTGGATCTGGACATCCCTACTGCTCATGTTGGGCCTACCTGGATGCTTCTCCCGGTCAGGGACTCGTCCAGAGCCGTGGCTATCTCGCAGGCCATTTTGTCAGAGGGGGGCTCCAGGTAAACCATCATCTTAGCGGGGGGGGGGGGGGGAACAAGACAGATGCGGGGGCCATCAGGGTACAGCACGGATAGCGTCAACCGCCATCAGGGTACAGCCATAACCAGCTCCAGCCAGAACCAGCCCTGTGCAGCTCAAGGCAGGGTGAGTCTGCCCTCTGCCTGTGTGTGTGCGTGTGTGTGTGTGTGTGTGTGGTTTACCGGCCAGGCGGTGCGGGATGGAGCCGGAGTGTTGGCTAAGGAAGCTCTTGTTGAAGCTCCGGGGGTTGCTCTCCCCGAACAGCCTGCAGATCTCCTGCTTCAGCACCGTCCTCACCGCCTCGGCCAGGTCGCTGCTCTCGCTCACTGCGGACAGGCAGAGCCCAGACGGTCATCTACGGGTGTGTGTGTGTGTGTGTGCGACATCCCCGTCGGCGGCCCGGCTCGTGCCTCACCTCCTCTGAAGAAGCGCACCAAGCACTGGTGCAGCCAGGGGTTGGAGGGCTCTATGAGGACGGCCCTCTTTATGGACTGCAGCATCAGCAGGTACTTCTCTGAAATGAGACAAAACCGTCACCCTCCTGGGTCCTGCTGTCGGATGAACGACAGGAAGTACCACCGGGGGCCAAAGAAAACGAGCCGACGTAGAGGCGTAGCGACCTGACCTTTCCTGAAGTAGATTTCAAAGGCCAGCAGGTGGGTCTCGATCTTATTGCGCACCAGGTTTTTAAGGGGAATCAGGAACTTGACGGCCTCTTCCAAAGGATTCTCTGGCTGGTGAGACAAGAGTTCCCACACGTTCTTTTAGGACTCGTTACCCCCGATGCCGGTGACCAGCTGGCCGAATCGTCAAGCCTCACCTTAGCTAACTTCTCGGGCACGAGCTCTTCCTTCGGCCCTCCTATCTCCTCGTCGTCGTCCTCCTTCTTCTTCTTCTGATTCTTTAGCTGCTTCTCCTTCTCAGCGTTTTTCTTCTCTTCCTCCAACTGGGCCTTCTTCTGAGCTCGCCGCTGTTTGTTGCGCAGTTTTTTCAATTCCTTGTCTGTGAGGTTTTCTAAAAAAATGTTTTTAAAAAGAAAATTAAAAAGAGGTTTTGGTTTTAAAAACCCATTTAACCCAGGAGTCAAACCCAGAACCCAACGGGAACCCCCACCACCCTGGTATCTCCTACAGAGACTCTGGGATTCTGGGATGTCTTAACGGGAGGTTTCTAGTGAGGCAGGCTCACCGGTGTCGGCCTGGCTCTCCTTGTTGTCGTCCTTCAGGGGTTTGTCGTGGAGGGCCAGGTAGATCTGGATGGCGCTCCGAGCCGCCTTGTAGTAGAAGGGGTGCTGCCGCAGGACGTCCTCCAGCTTCAGCAGGTCCACGTAGGAGCGCAACGTCATCTTCCTCATGCAGTACGTGTGGAAGTCAAACTGGTCGTCGGTGATCTCCACAAAATGCTGAAAGAGGGGGAGGAGACGGTCAAATCCCCACCAGCTGCCGGCCTCAGACGGTCGGTCCACAACAGGACTGACCGTCTCTGTGGAGGTGGGAGAACTCACCCGCTCGATCTCGTGGCACTTCTTCAGGGCCTCGCCGAGTTTGCTCATGGCCTTGTAGGCCAGAGCGCACTCCGTCTGGAACCACATGCACTGCATCTCGTTCAGGTTCTCCACGGCGGACGTCCCCTCCTGAAACACCAACGGGGAGTTAGCGGAGCTTCTAAGTGGACCACATCTGTGCAGAGGCCCCGCAAAGGCGGCCATCCAATGACCGCATAGGTGCGTCCTGCCCCCATAGTGTTCCCACCGAATCCAGACGTCTTTTCTCAGTCTAAATGCTTAAACCACAGCACCATCGCCTCACAGCCAGAAGGTTCTGGGTTCTAGTCCCTGGGGGAACCAGGACCTTTCTGTGTGGAGTCTGCATGTTCTCCTGTGTCTGTGGGTTCTCTCCCGGTTCTCTGTGGGTTCTCTCCCGGGCAGGCCTACCCGTGTGAACTTGGAGCACATCTCCTCAGCCTCCTTGACCAGGCCGGCCTTCAGCATGTACTTGGCGCACTTGGAGTTGATGAAGCGGTCGGCGGTGTCCAGCGCCTGGGCCTCGTCCATCCACCGGGCCGCCTCTTTGATGTTGCCTGCGTGCTGCGGGGAACACAAACGGGTCAGTGGGGGGGGGGGGGCACAAACATACCGCCATGCCGTCTGTGGACGCGTGCGCTGGTACTTACCTTGAAGATCTTTGCCTTGATGAGGAAGAGCTCAATGAGCGTGGGGGTGCTGTCGATGGCGCTGTTGATGTAGTCCAGGGCCAGGCTGGGCCGGTCGATGAAGTCAAAGTGCTGCGCCAGGAAGTACTGGACCCACAACAGGGTGGTGGGGGGCTCCTCCTTCCCGTCGTCTGCACACACGGGGAACGTTGGGCCTCCTTTGTTACGGCACTGAGCGGAACAGGGGAGTGGAGGAGCACTTACCGTTTTCACTAAACATCTGGCAGCTTTTTAAACAGCTCTCGTAGCCAACCACTAGGTCTTCGATTATGTACACCTGCGTGGGACGAAAGCAGTTGCCAACTGTCAGGGTGGGTGGGTGGAGTGGGGGGCTTTTTCGTCCGGCAGCTCGCCATACTCGCCTTTGATTTGTCTGTGTAGAGGGACTTTAGGGTGGTGAAGACGGGCGGGCAGCCCTTGCTGAAGTTCATCCTCAGGTAGCTGTCCAGACACTCCCGGAACGTCTCCCCTGGCCAACACAACACACGGGATGAGACAGGGAGCCATTTTAACTGCAGTGTAACGGCTGCAGCGACACAGTGCTGCCCAGCTCCTGACACAGTCTGTGGTCATCTCCCGCCTTCACTATTGTAACGGGCTCCTGACCGGTGTCCCAGCCTGGACGGTAAAACCGCTCCAAATGAGCTAGAACGCGGTGGCGTGTTTGTCTGGTCTTCAATCAGCCCAAAAACTCTCACGTCCCCCTTCTGGTCACTGAACTTCACTGGTTAACCCTGGCAAGATATGTTAAACTGTAGCCCCCCCCTCAGCTATCCCCATGTCAGACATGCGGAAGGGAGCGAGCTGCACTTACCTGTCAGGAAATTGAGGGGCAGCCTCCGGGGAACCAAACCTTTAGGAAACTTCACCCAGGAATCCTCGTAGATCTTGAGGCGCTCCTCTGTGCTGCCTGAGGACACACGGGGACGGGCAAAGACCAGGTGAGAAAAGAGGAAATGAGGAGAAAAGACAGACACGCCCCCCTCGGGCCTTCGGCCGGCCAGCTAAATGCAAAGATCCCGCTCCATTCGGGGTGTTTTACAGTTCAATTAAAGCCAAATGTGTCTTTGGGAAGAGCTCTGCAGGTCATTCACATCAGAAGCATCATCGTTGGACAGATTTCAACTTTCGGCTTTGGCGATTTGGCTGCATGATAAACTTTTAGGAAACAGCCCAGACCAAACTGAATCTCATCCGGCTTCCACTGACGGATCAGAAGAGGCTAACTCGTGGCTCCTTTTCTAACTCCGCTTTTAGTGGATGGACCTTCCGCTCCATTGGACACCCGCCCCGGCGGAGAGACACGGCGCTCACCTGGATTCAAGGCTTTCTCCAGGCCCTGGTAGTAGGCCCAGTTTTCGGGGTTCCTCTCCTGGAGGCGTCGGTAGACTTCCGAGGCCTCCTCGGGCCTCTCCAGCTTCAGCAGCACCTCCCCTGCAAACGCACGCACATGGGAGACCTACAGAATCGCGTTTCCGCCGGTGCGGCGGCCGTCAGGGAGCGGCGTGGCGACGCGTCCCCGCCCTCAGACGGGCCGGGCGCACGGGCGGACGCGGGCGGCCCACCTCTGGTCTCCTCCACGGCCAGCTTGTCGCAGATCTGTTTCTCGTAGTCGTTGAGGTGATCCAGGGCCTCCTTGTACAGGCCGGCCTCCCTCAGGACCTGGTTCTGGTACAGCAGGAGCTCGCTGTACTCGTAGTCCACCTTGTCTGGAGACGTCTGGGCGGGAGCACACAAAGCACAGATGAGGAAAGAGGAGGAGGCGACCGGGATCATCAAATGACCCCAGATCCTCTTTGCTTGTTTCCCATTAGCATTTAATCAGGGCGGTTTTCCCATCACTAATGAGTTCCTGGCAGAAAGATGGGTCAGTGACATCGTTTGGACCCGAGCAGAGACGACAATGTGCCGGCTGAGCCTCGGTGTGGGAGGACTGCTTCCTTTAAAAAGGGACATTGTGTAGTTTTTGAGGTATTTTATTAGATAAAATCATTATAAATGTGTCCTCATTTGGTGTAAAAAGACCTCTGCAATGATCTGACTTCAACTCATAAGTGAAAAATTTCCTATCTGTATCTACACATCATGGGTAAGTCCACGGAGGTTTCTATGGCGTTCCGCCATTTTGAAAAACTAGAATGGCAGAGAGGGACATAAAGCACTAGTCTGCATGTCTAGCTAATCCACAACGCGTTTTCAGTCACGTGAAATTTCTTTTAAACTAATTTAATTCATTTCAATTTCTTTTTAAAAAATGTCATTTCAAACCTCATCAACCACAGAAAACCGGATGATGTGGAAGTCATGTTATCGTAAACTTGCTGCAATACCCATTTGAAAACGGGAGGCACTAGAGAGCAGATTTGTTAGAACGTAAAATGCAATTTCGCCGTTAGATGGAGAAATTCCTACACCATGTCCCTTTAATGTGGCTAACGGGCTGCCAGAGGGCGGAGCCTCTGCAGCGGGCGGAGCCTCCGGAGTGACGGTGGAGCACCAGCAAAAGCGCCGCTCACCTGTTGCGTTTTGCGGAACTCTTCCACGATCTTGGCGGCCATCTCAAAGTCCTCCAGCAGGTGGTAGGCCACGGCGTAGCCGATCCAGGAGGCCCGCTGGGCCGGGCGCAGCTGCAGCAGCTGGTACCGCGTTTCCTAAAGACACACGCAACAAACGTTTGGCCAGGACCCCGGATACTCGTTTTCAAAAGTATCGCGACGCTGACCTACCGACGCCGAGCCCCTTCTCTATGAGGTGTTTATTTATTTACGTTGTTTATGATCGTTAGCGTGAAGTTAGCCTTGAATTGCTAGCTGTGGCTAATGGCTAATAGTAACACGTCAACATTAATGTGGGCCACCGGCCACCATAACATCAGTAACAGGTCAGTTTGAAACCAAAGACACAAACCTTTCGAAATTCAGTTACATTTTGGGGTCTTTGTTTTTATTCTTATGGTATCGAAAATGGTTTCAAGTATTTTCCTGAGTATCGTGTGTCGAGTTGAACATTTTCGTATCGTGACAAGCCTACGGTGGAGCTCAGAATCTGAAGCTTTGTGACCCTCTAAAGGCCCTCAGATGCCCTACCCAACCCATCTGTGTGTGGGGGGGCTCTCACCCTGTATCCCTCCAGGTCCCTCATCTGGATCTGCAGCAGGGACAAGTCTCGGAGGATCTGCAGGTTGTCTTTGTCCCACTTCAGGGCGTTGCGGTAGCACTTGATGGCCTCGTCGTACTTTTTATCCGAGCGCTGCAGCAGGCCGTACACGTGCCAGCCTGGGGGTGGAGGGGGGGGCACCCGCATTCAGGAAGAGAACCGCTGTGCAGCGTTTTACAAAAGGCGAGAGGGGAGACCGGAGCGGGTCCCGGCAGCTGGGGGCTGAAAGGATACAGACGTGGCTCCTGAGGTCGTTGCGGAGGCCTCGCCTCACCAGCTCGTAGGCCTCCTCCTTCTTCCCCAGACAGTTGAGGGTCAGTCCCTTCATGGCCAGCGTCTCTACGGCAGCAGGAAAAGTGTTAGCGGACAGTGAAACACCGAGCGGAACAGGAAAAAAAAAAAAAAAAGAAATTTTCAGTAAAAAAAGTTAAAAGTAGTCTGGATTAAAAAATTCAGAGAGTCTAAATAAGGCAGGTGTTCGGTCACTGTGTGCTCTCAGATTCATCAGATCAGAGACCGTCTGAGCCAGTGGCTGGAAGCCCTCCAGCTGAGGCCTCCTGCTGGCCTTCTGCTGCCCTTCTACTGGCCTCCTGCTGGGGCCCTGTTCTTGTCCTCCTACTGGCCTCCTGCTGCGCTCCTACTGGCCTCCTGCTGGGGCCTCCTGCTGGGGCCTCCAGCTGCCCTCCTACTGGCCTCCTGCTGGGGCCTCCTGCTGCCCTCCTA
>CAJRST010036666.1:21637689-21653598 GCA_907169785.1 Menidia menidia
GGGGCCTCCTGCTGCCCTCCTACTGGCCTCCTGCTGCCCTCCTACTGCCCTCTTAAAGGCCTCCTGCTGGCCTCTTGTTGCCCTCCTACTGGCCTCCAGCTGCCCTCCTACTGGCCTCCTACTGGCCTCCTGCTGGCCTCATGGTGCCCTCCTACTGGCCTCCTGCTGGCCTCCTGCTGGCCTCCTGCTGGCCTCCTGCTGGCCTCCTGCTGCCCTCCTGCTGGCCTCCTGCTGGCCTCCTGCTGGCCTCCTGTTGCCCTCCTACTGGCCTCCTACTGGCCTCCTACTGGCCTCCTGCTGGGGCCTGCTGCTGCCTTCATACTGGCCTCCTACAGTGGGAGACACCCTGCGTTTCTAATCGGAAGCTTCAAGATGAACAACAAGAACGGAAGCTGGAGACCAAAGAGGCGCTCTGGTGCTCCATGAAGGAGGAGCCCCGCTTTATCCACACAAGCTAATCCACACACGGCTGCAGTTTGCTGTCGCTCTTTGCGCTCAGCCGTTTCATTTTTAACTCCGGTCATCGATGTTGTCTCACAAGATTTAGTGTCCAAATGAGCTGAAAAACGTCCGATCGAAACCCTCCACAGGAGCAGACAGGTGGACTTTAACCTCTGGTGAGGATTCACAGGATGCCTCTCAGGAGAAAGTTTGGAAACGCCGCCGCTCTCCCATTCAGCCCAGAATTTCCACCAGTCGCTGAGGGCTGCACACTGAGCCTCAGTTTTCATTATTCAGTCCGGGCCACACGCCCGACTCCTCCCTCCCCGGAGACGATAACAGACGGGCCAGCGGGGCAGGAATGTGGAGCAGCAGGAGCTGCCCGACGTGGTGTGGTCAGGAGGCCGGGCGGGGTGAAGGTGGCAGCTCCTCATCCCTGTTAGCATCTGTTCTCACCAGTCCTAACCCTAAACCCAGCTCAGTCTGAGACCGGGGGGGGGGGGGAGGGGGGCGTCTTACCTCCATGTTCTGCAAACTTGGGGTTCCCCAGGATCTGCTTGCAGAACTTCAGGCCGTTTCTGTACTGCTTGTGCTCGTAACATCTCTGGAAGAGAGGACAGAGCGGAGGGTCGGTTATACTGCCCGGGCCCCAAACACACACAAACACACACACACACAAACAAACACACACACACACACACACACTCCTGACAGTCCAGTCGGTGGGACACTAGCAGCTTAGAAGTGGACGCATGTGATGGAAGGCTATTGAGTTGGGATCAAAGTGGCCTGACACCTGCACGAGTGCACACGCACGCGCAAATACACACACACACACACACACACACACACACACACACACACACACACACACACACTCCCACCCCGGTACCTTCCAGGTCCAGCCCCACACAGACAGGACTGACAGACCAACAACCGTCGCTTGTAAACAAGACTCTCGGTCACATTAACACGTGAAGGTCCCTCCTGTGTTTGTGTGTCTGTTTGTGTGTGTGTGTGTGTGTGTGTGTGTGAGTGTGTTTATGCCACCACGAAACCCACGACACGACTGGAAGTCACGCCACTTCCACGTTACGGGGCAAACTTTGAACCGGGGGAGCGCAGGCGCCCACGCGCACCAAAGTTGCTCGTCGCTGTCAGGTGTCAAACGCTTTGTCATTGATCCACTTTGGGTGTGTGGCCAGGCCGAGGCACGGCGCGCGGGGCCACGTGACAGCCCGTCCGAACCGCCGGACACGCCGCGGTCCAACGGCTAACGGCTGGCGAGAGATACGGGGAGATAGCGAGGCGCTTTGTGCCCCACGGGCAGCTAGCTCGTGCTGCTACAGCGCGCGACCGCTTGGTAAAGCAGCGTTAGCCGGCAAGCTAACGCTAACGGGCCGCTCAGCCTACCAGGATTCTCTTGAAGAGAGCGTTCTCCTTCGGCGGCAGCGTGATGGTGGGCATCGTGTTGGCTTCCTATGCCGCTCTGGGTCCACACATGAATAATATCCCGGCGTGTTTCGGTCTCTTCGGGCTCCTCTCTCTCTCACGTGTTGAAGCCGAGGCCCCCCTTCCGAGCAAAATGGCCGCCGCGCTTCTCCTCCGGGTCAGGCTGTCTGAGGCTGCGTGACAGACACCGGTCCGGCACGTCGAGCACAAAGTCGCGATTTAAAAATGCTCAAAATAAACGTTACAACCAAATATATGGCTGTCTTTTTATGGGCTGCCTATGTTTGTAGCGACTCCAGACGTTTCTAACGTAACCAACACAGTCCTAATCTAAAATCACTGGGAAAAGACATTTTATAATATCCAACATATGTTGCTATAAGTGTCAATAAAGCAAATAGTTTGTGGATGAAAGCTGAATAAAGTTTCTACTTCGGTTCACCGCCTTTTATTTTCGTTTTAATCGAGCGACTAACTAGTCCGTTTTAAGGAGGAAGTCATTTTAGATTTTATTTCTAAACAAAAATTGATTGTAACTGAGTTGGTTATAATTGAGTCAATATTAAACAGGGTTTGTATTCTAATAAAATGGGTGTTTTTATGTGGTTGACCACCGGGCTTTGCTCGACTTCTCTGCGCTCCGTTAGTCAGACCTTCCGGCCGCTTTAATCGAGTACCGTCGCTCGGATTAAACGTTCGACGTGAGGGCTCCGAGTTTCAGCTAAAATGTCTTTCACCACGTTACTGTCGCGAACTGCGCTCGTTAGCAGAGGTAAAAAATCAAATATAAAACGGGACTACCTCCATACGAAGTCGAAGTTACTATTTTGAGACGTGCTTTCTTTTCCTTTGTCGAAAAACCCTGTGCTTGTTTGAAAACTTGACCTTAGCTTAGCATTCTGTTAGCTGTTTGACGGCCTCAAAGCTTCCGTTGTTTTTTAGACGTCTGTTTTACTAACATGTTGTTTTCAACGTGATTGTTTTTGACCAGTTCGTGCAAAATTATATTTTTAACAAAGGAAGTATTGCATGCTTCGTAAAACGTTTAAAAAAGAGCTGATATTAGAGGACTTGGGTCAACTTTAAAGCTTGCTTTTTTGATAATTAGTTGGCATTTGTGTGTGTGCTTCAGCTAAGGGAGCTGTCACTGCCTTTGTTGTTGGGCTAAA
The DNA here is from genome assembly GCA_907169785.1 of Menidia menidia. Classification (NCBI taxonomy): domain Eukaryota; kingdom Metazoa; phylum Chordata; class Actinopteri; order Atheriniformes; family Atherinopsidae; genus Menidia; species Menidia menidia. Next base: position 21,640,752 of record CAJRST010036666.1, read on the forward strand.
TCTGATTGTTTTCCTGCACTGGTTGTGTTCCTTTATCGTCTAAAGTTGTGTGGACCCTCTAACACTTGGCTGTGTTTCAGTGGGATCCAGGTCTGCGTTCACCAGCTCCAAGCCTGACACGGCCAACCCCAACTGGCTGCGAGTGGGTCTGGCCTTTGGGACGTCTGCCTTCCTGTGGGGCCTGGTAAATGAGACCCGCCATCTGCCCCACACACAACCGTCTGGAGGGTGGGGGGGGGGGGTCCATTGGTACCTGCTGGGCTCAGGTAGAACCTGGTGGAACCTGGGCTCAGCCTGGTTCAGCCTTTTTGGGGTCAGCCCCCAGAGGAAATGCAGAAATACTGTGAGGTGCTGAGCAGGTACCGATGGCCCCCGCCACCCCCCACTGCAGAGGAATGCTCTGGTTCACCCACATCTGACGTTTTCATATTCCTCTACAGCAGAACCTCTACCTCCGATTGCCTGAATTTTCCAACATCCGAAGTGAAATTCGATCAAATATTTGGCTCGACACCCGAAGTCAATTTGACGTCGAAGTCATAGGAAAAAATAGATGAAATATAAGAATAAACTAGCTAAGTTGGTTTAAAGTTCACATTGTCAAAGTTAGAGTAAGTTACGGTACGTCCTGTATCTCAGTCTCCATTATTTCTTTATAAATATTCTTTTTTACATCTTTCTTCTATAGGTCATTTGTTTTGTTGCTATGTGTAATTATCTGTAGTTTTTATTAAGGAGTTATCACAGGTTTTTGGAACAATGATACAAATTACAGTGTATTCTGATGGGAATATTTGAACCAACATACCCATATTTTAACATACGAAGTAGGTCCCGGGAACAAATTAAATTCTTATGTAGAGGTTCTACTGTACTATGAAAGCAGAAACTATTTAATAAATCCGTGACTTGCGTTTAGTTCTAGTTTACAGTGACATTGGGGCATTTTTCAAAGCTGCTGTCATTCTGAGCTTAACAATTAGCAGCATGGTGACTCTTTTCTCAGCTTTACTCCCGTCAGTCTGCCTCTGTTAGGGCTCTTTACACACTTCTTGACATTAACGACTTTCTGTAAGCCACTTTTTCCTTTTTTAACGTTAACTTCTTGCTACATGTTCAGGGATTTAAAAAAGAAAGAGAGATTTGACAATTTAAAATGGTTTTCTGTTGAGATTAGTGTTTGGTTTTTACTTGTACTTCTCGCCTTGGAATTCAATCATCACTCTGAAAGGAGATTCTGGGGGGGGGGTTTACTTGTGACTGATGAGATGCTTGCGGTCTTCCACCTGCAGCTCTTCAAACAGCACAGCACAGACGTGCACGAGTACAAAGTGAGGAATGGCCTTCAGTAACTCTCCAGAGTGGCAGGTGAGGGTCTCCCCTTTCATTAAGGAGCAAGTCCCTGTGTGCCAGGCTTCAGAGATCATCCAGTAATTTATACCAAACATTTGAAAATCAATAAATGAACAAATAAGTCAAATGTTTAAAAAAAAAAAAATCCTAATCTGTTCTTTTTTTGTCTCTCACAGGAGGCCACTACATCCTGTCTTTGGGAAGTCGTTTTTTTGCTTCTCTTTCTGTCACCTCTATTCCCTCAATTTAAGTTAATTAAATGTTTATGATGTTAAAATGATTCAATCATGAATTTTGTCTTCTTTTATTTTCTGTAAAGTCAGTTAGTGACACAGGTTTCATCCAACCACTAACATGAAAGTCTGCCAGACATATTTCCACATTAAACCCTAATCCAGAAAGAAGTCATTTCCAGTCCAGACATGCTGGCAGGGACTAAAGGAGCTTTTTTTTTTTAGTATTATTAGACAGCTGGTGCTTCTTCATTGAGGGCTCACTTTGAAAGAAAACTGCACAGATCCTTTTCTACCTGCATACTGAGGTATACAGTCTGTAGAAGTCCCTGCAGAGTGCAGAGCACCAGCAGCATAACTAAAGAGAATCTGATTTTGAAAAGAAAATAATTGTCTTTTATCATCTTATGTGTTTTCATTCTTATCGCCATCATAATGGAATTTGATATCTTGTATTTCCTACAAGTACATCTTATATTTCTGTGAAGTTCCTACTGGATTTAAATAGCTAAACACAAGTATAAAATGTTATCAAGAAGACATATTGATAGTAAAATGCTGTTAAATAAGGTAGAAGGATTTAGAGTTAAAATTAGAATCACAGTTTGGGGAACATCATGAGCACAGGTCCCATTTGACCTTCCCCAGAAAGAGAAATTCACCATGGGGTATGAGGGGTAAACAGTGCTGCTGCCAACGATAAAGGAAGCCTGCTTCTTCAGTTCAGCAGGTCTGAACGCTCAAAGCAAAAAACGCATTTGTACCGAACACCTCCTGTACAACACAATTCAAAGGTTTTTTTATTTTATACATGTATGTATATCCATATATGTCATACATTGAAACTAAAAACACATTAGACATAGGTTCAACAGAATGAAATTAATGATATACAGGAAATAAAAGTAACAGTGCAACAGTTTATTGTAGTAGATTTGTAAAATGCAGCAGGAAATATGAAGGTTTTCAGAGGGTTTTGCCTTATTGCGCAAGAAAACTAATGGAGGATCAGCAAAATGGAAATAGTGGAACTTTTTTTGTAGAGAAGGTAAATGAAACACTCAAATCAGAAAGAGTTACAAAGAAACAAAAGAATGAAATTGTGACACCAATGCTACGACTTTGTAAGTCGCTTTGGATAAAAGCGTCGGCTAATTGCAGAAACATAAACCTTTTGCCACTGAGGACCATCTAAAAGTCTCCAAGAATATCTAAATGCCGCAATGCATACCTACTGAGAAAGAAAAGAACCCTCTCATAGGCCTCAAAATGCTGAACCACACTAGAGGCCCGGCTTTTTAGCGATCTGCCGGATCTTTGAAAAAGGTGAAGTGAAGGAAAAAACCCCTAAAGTACCGCATATCCAGCATGCGGCTTTTTAGAGTTGAGCTGAGTTGGTTTATCTCTGCATCCAAATGATTCGGCACCCTTCCAATGTATGTTATGGAACAAAGTAGACGAAAAATAATAAAAGTCCCCTGAAATTATAAATATGGATCATTCTGACATAAAGGAGTCCTCATATGAATAATCGTACAGTTACATAATGAAGCTTCATGAATAATAAAAAGCTTGAAACATTTTAACTGTCAAAAGAACTTATTTGACCGGATTCTCCTGGTTGCTTTTAAGCATTTCTTCTAATTTCAGTACGAAATAAAACCCAATTTTGTATCGATTATTTATTAATAATTAATTTCTTTTTACATATCTCTTACATAATGCATTTGTTTTATTGCTATGTGTAATTATATGCTGTATTTATTAAGGAGTTATCGTAGGTTTTTGAGCTGTGGAACAAATTATGTGAATTACATTGTATTCTAATGGGAACATTTGAACCAACAGACGAGTATTTTAACATACGAAGTAGGTCCCAGAACGGATTAAATTCGTATGTAGAGGTTCCACTGTATTGCCAAACATGTTTATTTAATGTTTTTATATCAGCAGTGGTACGTGCCGTTGCACGTGACCGCCGTACTGCGCACGGTTCGCCCCTCATAGCTCCGTGGCGGCACTACTCGCCCCTCATACATCGCAGCTCCGCAGGAGAGGGCAGGACGCAGGTTCGCTCCCCGCCTCCGGACTCCGCCAGCCCCGCAGTGCGTGTGTGACCGTCGCCCCCGAAGAGAGCAGCATGTTTTCCTGCAGAGCGGCCTGGCAGAGGTGTGGGCCTCTGGCCCGGAGGGCAGCCCTCAGGTCGCCCCGGGATGGTGAGTTCACGGCCCGCTCTCAATTCGCCGGGACATTTAGCTGGTAGCCTGGCAACGAAAGCCCGGAGAACACGGTGTCCTCTCCGGGTTGTCCGCATAGCCGCATCCACGGAGCGAGCCCCGGCCTGGCCTGAAGGTCAGGGGGGGGCTACCGGGGGGCTATGGGGCCTCGTGTTGGTGTCGAGCTGCTGGCACGTTCAGGCGTCTGCGCGTGGGGGACACGTAATTGTTACAAAACCCACGCGAACCCGGCACGCGGCTGTGGGGAAACCGTTGGAATCCAGGCTAGCAGCTCTGGCCTCTTACATATGTGAACATTTTTAGTTTGTTTTTTTAAGCGGGTCGAACTGGACCAGAACCTCAGAACATCGTCTCGTGTTTGCCAGCGACTTTGGACTCGCGGACGTGGCCGTGTACGTGACGCGCGTGGGCCCCCCTCTCCCCAGTTTCTGTGACCTTCACTTATCTGACGGTGCCGTGGAAACATGGTTGCCGCTGTCGGTCACGTGGTTCGCGTGGCTGACGGTGGTCAACTGGAAAGCTGAGGCGCGTGCGGCAGAGGTTGGTTTGTAGCTGTGAGCGCGCGCGCGGTGCCGCGTGCGTGCGGCGCGTGCGGGGTCAGCTCCTCTGTCGTAACGTGTCACGGCTGTGAAAGTCAGAGGCAGAAACCGGGACGTCCTCATCCCTCCGCGCCGCCATGACGGGGGGCGAAGATGGATGCTGGGGGGGGCCTCCGCGCGCGTCCACGGACGTCCACTCCTCACCGGACTGATCCCGGAAGGGTCTCAAGTTAAATAGAGGAGGGTGTCATGGGCTAATCCCGTGACCTCCTGACCCGCGGCCCCCTCAGAGGTCAGCGGATATGGACCACCTCTTCCGTGTCCTGTCAGACCTGAGCGGATTAGCAGGTATAAATATCACCAACACAAGATTAGCCGCTAAGAGCATGAGGGCTTTAATACCCTCAACCCTGGACACGACCGGGACCGGAGCCCGGCCTTCCTCTGGCCTCCGCTGGACCAGCTGTCGGTCACTCCTGAATCTTTCTGAGGTCCACATGGGCTCGGTTTCTTGGCTCTTTTGCGTGCCCGTTCAGGCTGGAGTCTCCTCCGGGCTACTGCCCTTTCCGGTTCTGGTGTTCAGTCGTCCGGGAGTCTTTTGGGATTCCCTCCATCGGTCTTGGTGACCACGTGTTCAGGGAACACGTTTCAGAGGAGTCCGGCCTCTCGGCCTCCTTTTTTTAGCAAATATCGGCCATGACAAGCCTAAAGAGGACCACGGGAAACGTCCATGGATCCCGACTCCCGATCCAGATTTTATTTTTAAGTCCGATCTCACACGAACATTAGCATCTCCTAACCCACAGGCCTGTGTCCTAACCATAAAGTTGTCATAAGAATAAATCCCTTTCTGACAACTGAGTAGAATAAAGAACTTTAAACTTTAATTCATGCTTCGATAGGCCGGTATCGGAAGTGCAAAAACCTGGATCAGGACATCCCTAGTTCCTCTTAAAGGTTCTCTCAGAGTAGGGAATGTGGGAATGTCCGGGCCTGGAGCCGTCCGGCCTCGGAGGCTTTGTCCCTGATGGTCGGCATAGCCCCCGCCGCCTTCTCGCCAACATCCAACATGTGCTGACAGGTGTTTGTCTTTTTTTGGCTACGGTCATCAAACCGCCGGCCAGCAGAGGTCCGTTCGTTCCTCTCCTCACAGGGCGGGCAGAGTCCAGGGCCCAGGCTCCGAGTTCCAGTGTTTTTCCCCACCGTGAGTCCGGGTCTTTGGCTCTGACCCGTGTCCCTGTGGTCTGTCCCCAGTGGCGCCGCGGCGGGCCATGTCCTCAGTACCCGGCGGCTCGGGGGAGAACATCGTCTACACCCTGCTGTGTGGGGGAGCCTTTGCGGGGGCCGTGTCGTATGTAAGTGAGGCCAGGTTTGCTATACCCCCCCTCCCATGCTAGCACGACCGGGCGGGTGCCCTGAAACCCCGTTCTCTCTCCCCCCCACAGGCGTACATGACGGTGACCACGGACCACGCCAGGTTCAACGAACGCATCACGGAAATCAAAGCCAGACCCAAGTCGGAGTGGACACCCAAACCCTGGCCACCAAAAAGTAAGTCCCCTGTCCTAACGGCCGTCCCGCCGAGGTACGGGTTAGCATCCGCGCAGGCTAGGCTACCCCACTATCCGACATTTGGATCGGGATCGGCAAAAAATGCGGATCGTCCGGCTTATCCAGACTCCTGATCCTTTTTTTCCAGCACAGGGATTAAATAATCCATTCCACTTTGCTGTGTTGTTCCCTAATGTCCGGTCCCGCCATTTTCCAGCACACCCATAAGTATTAGCATTAGCATTAGCATCTCTAACCCACAGACCTGTGTCCTGACCATGTTCTTTTGAAGCTATTGGTAAAAATGTCAGTTGTGTGGGATTATTTTATCCGTAAGGATGAAAAAACAGGTGGATGTAAAACAGAGTTAAAAGACTATTTCTAATTCAGGTTGTTTGTGTGTTTTGCTTTTTTAATACAGTTTACATATTATTTGCACGTTTTACTGTTCACTGATGCCGTTTCCGTTCATTTATAATTTAGTCTATTTTGTGTTTATCCCTGAATAAACAGGTCAGTGTCTCTTTACCAACCAGTTTGGATTATTCAGACTATTCAGCTGGCTAGTTGTTATCAGAGTAAATCCATGAGTCTGACAACTAAGTAAGTAGCTAAATATCTCTAAACTTTAATACATGCTCTGATAGGCCGGGATCTGTATCGGAAGTGCAAAAATCTGGATGGGGACATCCCTAGTACAGACAAGAGCAAACAAAAGAAAGTTTTGAAGAAGAGACCACCCTGTTCTGCTATGGAGAAAGCCTCCTAAAACCTCATCAGATCCTCTGCCTGGTGCTGGGAGGGGAAGCCCCCCCCTTTTGCCTGGCTGTGTGTCTGGGGTCGGGCTCTGAGCGTGTTTGGGATGTCTCTCTGAGGGGCTGTTTATTTGTCACTAGCTGGCTCCGCGCTCCGCTGTTGACGGATGAGATTAGTTTGTTTGATCCTGAATGGCAGATCTAAAAATATGTTCCTGCTCATTCACGCAAAGCGGCGTTTAGTGGGACCAGAGAAAGCTCCAAACACTCAGGCTCGATCTGGTCCGTGGTTTACATTAGGGATGTCCCCATCCAGCTTGTTGCACTTCCCATCCGATCCCGGCCTATCAGAGCATGTTTTAAAGTTTAAAGATATTTATCTACTTACTTAGTTGTCAGACTCGTGTTGAACAGGGATTTACTCTGATAACAACTAGCCAGCTGAATTATAATAATACACACAGGTTGGTAAAGAGACACTGACCTGTTTATTCAGGGAGAAACGCAAAATAAGATAAAATAATCCCACACAACTGACATTTTACCGATAGCTTCAAATGAACATGGCCGTCTTAATGGTCAGGACACAGACCTGTGGGTCAGGAGATGCTAATGCTTAAGGGTGTGCTGGAATACTCGATACTTTTTAAAACGAATATCGTATCTGGATACAACATTTTAGTATCGTTACTTTTTAAAGTATCGAAACTTTTGACAACCCTAATTTTGTTGATTTAAAAAAAAAAAAAATCCTTATTGTTGTTTCTTCTAATGCATCTTTGTACGGTGTCCTCGAGTGTCGAGAAAGGCGCCTTCAAATAAAATGTATTATTATTCTAGTAATGTTAATGATAGTGATAACAGTAATGATAGCAATAGTAATAGTTTCCTGGTTCTAGCTTCGTAGAAGTAGGAAACGGCTGAGCTGAGCTCCTGCTGCTGCTCTCACTGGTTCGGATGTTAAACGTGGAGCTGGGAGGGGGCTGACTCTTGTGCTTCTGTTTGCCTTTGCAGGCCGTGATGAAGAAGAGGGTGAGTAGCTCCGTCACACGCTCGCGCTCTGCCTCACCATCACTGCCTGACCACTCTGAATGCCGTCACACATGGCGAGCCGCTGAGAGCATGGGACTGACCCCCACCTAATACCGTGGCCATCTCCCCCCATGGCGGGGGGTCACCCTTCACCCCGGCACCCCCCCCACTCCGACAGGCTTAGATAAAGGCAGGGGTCAGGAGAAAGCAAACCCGGGATAGCAGCCCACGGTGGCCACAGCCCAGCCTCGTTAACAAAGAGCTGGGGTCGGGTCAGAACACGGTCCGGCTGGACCCTGATCAGAGTCTGACCTTTACGTACACGTTGTCAGTTAGAAGCACAGCCAATCAGAGCTGTGCTGGGCTCACTAGTCACGTGTAAATATACAGTTAAAGGTCCACAGTGTTGGAATTTCTCCATCTAACGGGGATATTGTATTTAGCATTCTAACAAATGGTGCTCTCTAGTGCCTTGCGTTTTCAAATGGGTATTACAACCACGATAGCCGTCATTAAACAAGAAGTAATGACAACACGACTTCCACGTATTTCAGTTTTCTCTCGGGTATAAGTCTGATCCTCCTTTATAGACCAAAGTGCAATTCAAGCTTTTAAATTAGCCGGGGTAGCTACTAGCATAGAGGTGACAAGCGAGCGCCTCTCATTTATCAGAGCTGGTTTCAGTCAGGTGACTCTGGCTCTGAAGGAAAACACGTTGTGGATTAGCTAGATGGGTAAACTAGTGCTTTATGTCCCTCTCTGCGATTGCAGTTTTTCAAAATGGCGGAACGCCATGGAAACCTCTGTGGACTTACCCGTCCTGTGTAGATACAGATGGGAAATTCTTCCTCATGAGAAGTCAGATCATTGCAGAGGTCATTTTACACCAAATAAGGACACATTTATAAATTAAGAAAATGATTTTAGCTAATAAGATACTACACAATGTCCCTTTTAAACGGTAGCGGAGCTCCGCTGTGGGCTGCGTCCCGATCGGCCCCCATCGCTCTGTACTGTAGCGTCCCACAGGTTTAGGAGTGTTAGCCACGTCCCTCTCGGAGCCTTTAGTGTCTCGGGCCCTGTCCCCCGGCCTTAAGCCAGCCCCCCCCCGCCCTGCACACTGGTACATGCAGTTAGAAGCCTTGTGCTGTGTCTTTAACCCATAATCCATAAAGCCATGGAGTCGGCGGCCCTCCGTCTCCAGCGCTGTGGCGTCTGTGCTTGCGGTGTTGCTGTGTGATACTGAACCTGCCTCTTCCAGGGCCGAATGTCCTCTCTGACTCTCTCTAACTCTCTGTGTCTTTACTCTTTCAGTGTAATGCTAAAGCTAAGGCCCTCTGTGGCCGCATGGATATTCGTCCAGAACTGGGCGCTTTGGATGTGAACGGGAAATCAAAAACCGACCCCCTATCCTCTTCCTTCCCTCCTCTCCTCCTACCTGCTCTGCCTAGAACCTCCGGACAGAACTCTGGATGTCTTTTGATTTTGGGTTGGGTTTTTTTGGGGGGGGTTGTGCTGCTGCCTGTCGGTGTAGAGATGGCGGGCTCGCTGCAGTGACCTGTAATGGACGGACTGACCGCGGACGCCTCTGCAGGGTGGCGCTGCCCTGTTTCTGGGACACTGCGGGCGGTCAGGAAGGAGCTGGCGCCCGCAGACTAACACGTGCGCACGCACTGCTGCGAGCGGCGGTTCCTCAGCATCCTGCAGAGCTCTGGTCCCTCTGAATCATTACAGAAAGCCCCCCCCAAAACCCCCCCCCCCCCCCAAAAACCCTCAGCCCCTCTCCCCGGTCAAAACTTTTGGGGGTGTCCCCCCCCCCCCCCCCTCCCGATTAGTGTACTTCGTTTATGTCATGATGTGAAACACCCCCCAGAGTTAAAGATTAAAGAAGCACAACCCACCTGATCTGTCTCAGTGTCTTTCACTGTCAGACTTCACTTCCAGATATCTCTCATGTCTTGTTTTTTGGATGGTAAGAACCAAATCTAACTTCACCCCTTCTATCCTGCACCTGAACCCCTCCCCCTCTCCTCCCCCCCCCTTCTTCCTCCGAGTTTGCATGCCGTTTTTGTCTTGCATGCGTTGCTGTTTTATTCACTCCTCCCCCCGACTGTCTCTGTTTTTTTTAAATGGCCTGTCCAGGAACGGTCGGTGTGGCCGCCAGATGAGCGATTCCATCCAACAGCCCGTCTGACAGGAAATTCAGTGCAACCACTGTATCACGACAGATGTGCGCTGGTCAGACCCCGCGGCCTACCATAGTCGTACAGCTGGTCGTCTTGGTTTAATGGAAACCCGAATATGAACGCTCACAGATAGTTAATCAAGAAACTGCAAAACTCTGACCATAGTTTCCCCTTATTTTTTCCTTTCTTTTTTTTGCTGAGTAGCACAAATACATTTTGGATAGCCACTGATAGCAGATAAATCCTTTAAGCTATTAGCCACATGACACTTCATTTGAAAAGTCCTGCAGCCTTCTGCATGTGTCTCTAGAGTTCTTGGTCCGGATTCGGAACCTGACCGGTCTTTGTTCCCTCGTGTGTCTGTTTGTCCCAGGCGGGGAAGAGGAGGCGGCCGAGGAGGCTGAGGCCGAGGCTGAAACCGAGGCTGAGGCCGAGGCAGAGGCCGGGGAAGAGGAGGCCGCCGGTGAGACTGTAGTGGAGGAGGCCGCCGAGGTGGTGGCCGAGGCCGCCGAGGTGGTCGCAGAGGCTGCGGAGGTGGTTGCTGAGGCCGCTGAGGTGGTCGCCGAGGCCGCGCAGGAAGTGGAGGCGGTGGCAGAAGAAGTGGCCCACGCGGCCGAAGCCGTGGAAGAGGCCGCCAAGGCCGTGGCGGAGCCCGAGGAGCCCGAAAGCAATGGTACGAGTCCCTCACCCGAGGAAGAGGCGCCCGCCTCAGAAGCCTGAGGTTCCACACATACACCGCAGGGACACACGCACACACCTGGGTATTTCTAAACCTCTGTAAAGGGCCGGCAACAGCAGGTCTCTCACCCCCAACGGCACCGGGCAGAACAACAACACTAGCTTTAGTCGCGTTCCCACCGTAGGCTAGCAGCCGCTCCTCAGGTGCCACGGCTCACCTCCCTCCAAACATTCTCTTTCGTCGTCCTGGAAGTGTAAATTTCTTTTCTCGTGTATTTATTGAAGTGGGTGTAAACGGATGGCACTGTGTGCTGCAGCACGTTTCCTGGCATGACATTGTTCTGGTGTGCAGCGTAGATCAGTCGTCATCACGCCCGTGGCCTCAGGGTCTGAGGCTATCGGCGTCCTCTGATTTACAGCCGAACACCACCTACTGGGAGACATATCCAAAATGGCAGTGAGCTCTTTTTAAGATGCTCATTTGCAGTTATGGGTGAAATAAATGTGATCACTCAGTGAGCTCAAACATCCCTCATAGAGACGTAAGGACACTAGAGATAACAGACAAACCTGGTCATTCCTTTCTTGGTTAGCCCTAGGCTTATATCAGTCTCAGCCAACCTCAGAGTAAATAGAAACCCAGAACAGATGCTGTGATACTGTTTTGTTATGAAGCCCCTTTTGCGACTCAGCTAAACACTGTATTTCTTTGCCATAAACCTCTGTAATGTTGTACTGCTCTTCCAAGTATCGCAGACTAAGTAGATGCTTGTTCATCCGTAACTGTGATACTGTTGTGTGCATCCTACTACAGACTAAACGGTTCTGTACAAACTCTGTAACTGCACATTGTGTTCTTTTCCATGTTATGTGAAATTGTCAGGATCCATAAGGTCAGAGAGTGTAAAAAAAAAAAAAAATCCATACCATCCTCAGTCATCACAAGATTCAGAACTTATGTGATCATATTTTTATTTTGCTCACAACTGGATAATGAGCTTTGTGAACAGTTCCCATCAACTCCTGGAGCCAAACAATAAAAGCTTTTGTCAAACCAGAGATTTACTGCCGTCTTTGATTTGTCTGATTTGGTCTGTCATCTTAAGCTGTCCTGAGACTTATTAGAGGTTATATTTCAAGCCGTTCATTCCCCTTAAAACTGTTGTGAGGATCACAGATTCCCCTGCAATGCTATTCTTGTCCACATGAAATCATAAAGTTTTAGCGCGTCTCATTTTATTGCACACATTTTCAGACTTTGTCCACCAGGTGGCATTGACAAGTTCATGTTTGTAAAGCGATGTTTGAAATGATTTCCTGACCAGAATTTCTTGCAGATCCTCTTACGGTTACTGTCAAAGTTGGCGGTTTCAAAATGTGTTGTTGGATACACTAATGCATCATTCTGCTGTTGTGATAAGTTTGCCTTATATTTGTTTTTATATCTGCAGGAGGTAGATCAATTTCAATTCAATATTTTCTTACCATAGCTTTTCAGTAATGTTGTCTTAACAATTTCCATTCTTTTGACATTTTTACACAATTACCGCAGAGCTGCATACAGTGACACCACACAGATTCAATTAAGACAAATGCCAATAACAGAATTTCCTGAACCATCTGGACGTTATAGCTAAATGTGTGGAGATACATCCTGGGCATTAGTGACGTGTGGATGGCTGGATTTTGTGTTGCAGTGCCACTGGCAGCTGCCTCTACTTCAGAGGTACTGAAGACAATGGAAGAAACGGATACGATTGCACCCAATACCGAGGACACTCCATCAATTGAAGCAAAGCCTCTTGAAATTGAAACACAAGCAGAAGTAACTGCAGTTGTTGAGGAGGCCCCTGCAGCTGTAGAGGTTGTACCAGTAGTTGAGGAAGCCCCTGCACCCATAGAGGTTGTACCAGTAGTAGAGGAGGCCCCTGCAGCCGTAGAGGTACCAGTTGTTGAGGAGGTCCCTGCAGCCGTAGAGGTTGTACCAGTGGTTGAGGAAGCCCCTGCAGTCGTAGAGGTACCAGTCGTTGAGGAAGTCCCTGCAGCTGTAGAGGTAGTACCAGTAGTTGAGGAAGCCCCTGCAGCTGTAGAGGTAGTACCAGTAGTTGAGGAAGCCCCTGCTGCTGTAGAGGTACCAGTTGTTGAGGAAGTCCCTGTAGCTGTAGAGGAAGTACCAGTTGTTGAGGAGGCCCCTGCTGCTGTAGAGGTAGTACCAGTTGTTGAGGAAGTCCCTGCTGCTGTAGAGGTTGTACCAGTTGTTGAGGAAGTCCCTGCAGCTGTAGA
>CAJRST010036666.1:21653608-21666427 GCA_907169785.1 Menidia menidia
GCCCCTGCTGCTGTAGAGGTTGTACCAGTTGTTGAGGAAGCCCCTGCAGCCGTAGAGGTTGTACCAGTTGTGGAAGAAGCATTAGCAGAGCCTGACAGTACAGTTTTAGCCGAACCAGTCAGTTCCTCTGTGGAGATCCAGGCAAAAGATCCCAGCAGGGAGTATATTGTTGTTGTTCTTGAGGGAACGCCTAAAGAAGATAAAAGGCCCAAGGTGCTGGGAGTTGGACCAATGACTGGCAGAATCATCCCAGCTCCAGAAGATGACCACGCCCCTGCCTCCGAGGTACATGCTAAGTTTGTTTTTGCCTTTCAATTTGTTTGATGAGAGCATGGCCGGCAGATGAAATGGGCTGCTTCTCCAATAAGCTGTCGTGTTTACAGCAAGCACACCCCTCTAATGTGGCTCTTTAAACTTTGCTACTCAGGGTAAGCGGCGTCTTCTTAGGATGCAAATGCAGTAATTTCAGCAAAGGTACTGAGCCTTCAATTATTTGGACCTCAGTAGAAAAGGCTGAAAACACTGTGTATTTGTGAATTAGATAGCCATGTGCAAGATATCTGTATTCTTGTACTTCGGGTACAACTATAAATGGGGGAAAAAATTGATGTTTTCATACAGATATGGAATACAAAACTAATGGCACTTATCATTGATTTTCCTCTGTTCCAGTAAGCATCTCCTGAATGAAAACTCGATCTTCCAGAAGAAGAGGATGTGCCTTTCTGTAACAATTCACTGTATGATTTCACAGCCCTGTTACAGTGAGATACATTGGTGGTTACAGTGAAACAGTATTCAGATCAGTACCTGCTTTATTGAGCCATTATTTCATAATATTAGCAATGGTCCATACAGGCCAAATAATTGCTGAAAATCAAAGTGTGTTCAGCACAAGGTGTGTCCTGTCAGGAACATAAGATTACTTATCTCTGGTATACCTTCTAGTCATTTAAGGAACATTTGTTCAGCTTCTGTGAACCTGCAGTCTGTTTACTATTGACAAAACTGAGCCATTCAGTCAACCTTTTATTCTCACTGTTACATTTTTGACTCTGTCTTCCACATCCCCCCCAAAAAACTCCATCACTGCCCAGCTGTCCCTGTGTTGTGTCTAAGGGAGGGCTGTTATATTACCAGCAGTCTGTTGCAGAACTCTGTCTCAGGTACTTCTACTCCTTCACGTGTATGAATCGATCACTCCAACACTCAATGTACTTTAGCCATTCATTTTGTTTCACTGAAGAAACCCTTTTGGCCTGCTGACTCAAAGGCCCATGTAGCTACCATGTTACCTCAGCTTTTCTTATGCTTTTAGTCTTTTAATTCTACAGGGCCGCTGTGAGGCCCTCAGTGTTTTTGACTAATGGCACACACTAAGCCAGGCACACTTTCACAAGCCATCACCAAATGAACTCTTCCTTTCTAAATTCTCTGTAAACTGTTAGTCAACAAGGAAATATCAAATGTATGCAGCTTCTCTCATTGACTTAAAATGTGAACATTTTATTGAGGTGTGACCTGAAATTAAACTGACTAGAAATATTTTGGCTCAAGAGGAACAGGTCTTTCTCCATGCAAACTGCTTTTAGTGGCTCCAGTCCTCCTTACAACTCCAGATGCGCCAAGAAAAATATTGTGAATGTACAAAATATTAGTGTCTTTCCCTGATATCAACTGGCAATCTGTTTTGTACACTTCATATTCAGAGTTTATATTAGCTGAGAAATCATTCTTGCATTCTCCTTGTTACAAAGTTTCATTTGCATGTGTTGTTTTATGTACTTTGTTTTAAACCTCTACTTTCAAGAATATCTCACCATCATGTTTCAGTACAGTGAATAATTCTCTTGCAGTTTTTCTTGTTTTGCTCCAGCTTTCTGATGTGGGATTTAAAGGCTAGCAGCATGTATGAATGGTTGGTTTTGATATGTTCTATTTTGGCATGAAGTGTGTAAGTGTGGTAAGCTCTGAAGTAAGTCTGTCTGAAAGAAGGTCCCTCTGGAAATCCTTTGGCAGCCCTATATGATTCTCTCCTGATTCAGATGTTCCTAACCCTACACTTTTCTCTAAATCAATGGATTATAATGAAAATACACCTGGGATTACTGAGGGATGAAGCTAACTAGAGTGTTAGTTTGTTTTAAAAATGGGAAATTTTCTTTGGTGTTTTTAGACTAGTATATGTGTTAAGTCTTGAGTGTATGTCCTTGACTTAATAAATACTTTGACACAAAACATGCCAATAAATATAAGTTGAATAAGTTTCTGTATCTTGCTGCTGTGTCATATATTTACTCTACACTTAATAAATTAGCAATACCTCTCTTTCAAACTTGGGTGCTTCACCAGGGTCCTGTTAGCTTGAGGGTTCTTGGTATCCTAGCTGTTCCTAGAATAGCTGTCTTCTGGACAAAGATCCCTGATATTGTCCCTGGGAGCTGCTGAAGCCACTTTCCCAGTTTGGATGTCTCTGCCCCAGGTTTTCTAATTACCAAAGAGTCTGTCTCCTGACCAACAGAGATATAGTTTTTCTCTCCAAGTCCTGCTCCTGCAACCAGAAACTTTTAACCATCAACCCTTTCTTTCGGCAATGAGATATTTTGAAAGACTGAAAAAAAGAAAATACGTTTATGACCTCCTCCCTACCTGCTTCCTTGGACCCCCAACAGTTTGCATACTGTGGGAAATCCCCTGTCCTCCACATCCACCCTGGACACATCGGTGCCCCCTTGGAATGTGCGCTAATCTCTGTGGTGTACTTGCTCTACACCAGTGACCATCTGTCCACATCGACTACCTTTCATTTCATTTATTTTTACTACAATACTGTCATTAACAACATGGAGGACCATTTGATAGAGATCACCCACCTGGAGGACTGGTGTACAGTAGAGACGAGTTCTTCTTGAAAGACAGCAAGACCAAGAAGCCGATTGTGGACTACCGCAAGAAGCAGCGGACGGTGTATCACCAACTCAGAATTAGTGGGGTTGAGGTGGAGAGCTTCAAGCACCTGGGTGTTAACATCACATAGGACGGTACGCGGTCTTGTGTGATGTTAACACCCTCTTTGCCACCTCAGACGCCTGAGGGACTTCCAGCTCCCTCTCAGGGTGCTCAGGAACTTTTACACTTGCATCACTGAGGGTTTTGGCCGGGCGTATCACTGTTATACCATGTATAATCGTGTTTATGACAAATAAAAGTCTTAAATATTGAATCCAGATGTTCACTATTTTTTTCCATTTGATTATGTCAATAAATGCCAGTATTATGTGCTTTATTCTCTGAGGAGCCTCTGTCTGCCATGTCTGCAGATATGCTCCTGTCAAATGAAGTACTGTTCAGCTTCTATTACTCAGAGCCTGTTCCTACCACAGTTAGTGCCTCTGTAATATCTTTTAGATTATTTCTCAATTTCACCCACTTCCTCAATCTGTTAGTGGCGCAAGCTATCGAGCCATACCATCTCTAAATGTTCCTCCTGTAGGAAACTTCTGGCTTGGGGCAAAGACAGTGACTTCTATCTTCTCTGAGGATAGGTATCTGATGACTGGAAGGGCATTACTCTTTGCAGGTACTTGGTTGTAGCTGACCACCAGGTGGCCTCATCAAGGTTGTACTTTGCTTTTGGGATCCCAAAAGCAAATTGCATCTTTGTTGTACCTTATCAAGCTTGAGTGGTGGTAAGAGACTCGATTTATAAACATTAGAACACTTGGTCGAAATGAGTTTCTTAGTTTAGATGTTGATGTTTCATAGTTAGTCCCACATCTTCAGTATATATCTCTTTGCATGAGTCTGTTGGACTTGTAGCATCCCAACGATGTGAGATTATCCACTATTCCACTAATGTTTTGCATATATTACACACATACACTGGAAAGGGGAGGAGTAACGGGAGGTAATATAATGAAAGGATAAGCTCCTGCACGTAAGCCTCCAGACTGAACTAGTTATTTAGAAGTCCTGTGATTACAGATAGAAGAGGCAAGTCAGAGAAACAGTTTCTCTGGATAGACTTGATCTTCACAACTTATCTGGAAAGGAAACTACATCTAATTATTGTAGTAGTCTTCAACACATTGCTAAAAAAACAGCTTTACTTGGACCAAACCTATTGCTCAGGCACATGCTCCAACCTTTTTTTTCCCATGAAAACCATAACCATAGCAACAGCAGTTTAATGATTGAACATTTGTCAAGGCACTATAGGGAACACAGACAGATCATTATTGCTGTTGTTGTGACCATCTTTAGATGGTTAAAAGCTGAGTTTAGCATCCTCTGCACCTGTGAGAATAACATAGCTTCTTCTTCAATGGTGCTCAGTCTTACGCACTTCATTGTACATCAATCTCTCAATGACTCTCTGTTGTGGGATTAAACTGAAATGGTCCTTAATTTAAATAATTTCTGGAAAACGTAATACTCTATTAAAGGGGAGTAGAGTGATAGTTATTGTAAGGAGTTCCTTACAATAGCTTTTGTAAGGAAAGTTACTTTCTCCTTTCAGACTGACCCAGTACTGTAATCACATGGGCAGCAAATACAATGTCAAATTTTAAAATATTGTTCAATAAATAGTCAACTAGTCTACCACTAGCTCTACTCGTGGCTTGTTGAAGGCATTTCCCGCTTTTCTACGTGCTCTCCGACCTCAGTCTTAATACGGCTTTTACGGGAGGTTTGCTCTGCTGTTACGAAGAGCGAAACACACGAAACAGTCAGGGGGAAACGCCTTTAATTCGTGGTTGTTGTTAGAAAAACTTTTTCAAGAGGACGGAACGTCCACTCTCCCCGGCAACGCGACTTGCCCGCGCGCACTTGCCCGCGTGCATGACGACAGAAAGCCCCGGCGCGTCGATCTGGTTGGAGGGGGTCCGTCCCGGTGACGTCACGGCGAGCTGTGGTTTGACCCGCTGGATCGTTTGTAGCCGAGAGGCGGCACACCGGAAAGCTAACCGATAGCAACAAACGAGCGGCAGCGGAAAACCTACCCCGGTTCCTGCGTGTCCGTTTGCGCTAAATTTCAAAGCGGGACGTCGACACTTGTCAGCGAGGTGAGGTCTTTGTTACGGAGGGCCTTACGGACACCTGCTTCTGTGAGCCCTGGAAGCGTCTTGGCCTTGTCAACTCGGCTAACGTTGGGCCTAGCTAACGCTAGCGGTGAAGCTCACTTTTCGCAAGCAAAAGCAAAACAAGGTAAGAGGAGGGAACTCGCTACGTGATTACGGTTGATTTTAACAGCTCGCGGCTCCCATTTTTGCTGTATTTGCTTTATGAGACGCACATTTGGAGTTTGATGACAGCAGAGACATTGTGTACATTAGCGAACTATTTGCTAACTGTTTCGAGCTTCTTAAAAAGCTCATTACCAGCCGCGGCTAAGTTCTGAGGTTAACAGCGACCTCACGAAGACATGAAAACAAAGCCAAATTTTCTTGGGACGAGGTAATTCCGAGGTACACAACATTTAAAGTATCAGCAATTATGTTTGGAGTGTGTTTATGAAAGCTAAGACGGAGCTTAGCACTTAGCGGCAGAGTTGGAAGCTGCCGAAAGCGCAAAGATTTTACATCCTGCTCACGAACGGCACGGAGCCCCGAGAGGCTAAAAACTGCCTTCCGCCGTGTTTTCAAGTTTGTCGGCGTTGTTTGAGTTGTTGAACACAACTGTCTCATCCCTATTTTAGTTGGCAGACAGTTTAACACAGCAGGATATGTTCCCACTACTTAGACCAATGCTATAACACATCCGGTTGAATGACAGTATGAACGACCTCTTCCTTTCAACATATAACTTATAACTGAATACTGAGGCTTAACTTTGTCATTAACTGTCACTCATGATCATGTAGAACTCTGAAACCGGTTTCAGGATTACACCAAACTCTCAAGAGTTTAGCATCTTTAGGTGTGTTGCTTTTTTTTTTAGCAGACAAATATGTTTTTGAGCTGGACTTTGTGGTTAAAAGTGACCTTGTGATTTAAATAAGTTTTTTTGTTGTTGTTGTTGTACTATTAGTTGGGATCTAGTTGGACATGTTTAGATATAGTGTGATGTCTTGTGAGGTTTTCCCTCACAACAACAACCTCAGCATCAGTGGGAGTCATTCATGAGGAGAACAGGTGCCTACAGGCTGTCTCGTGACTCCATCCCCTCGCAAACAGCAATCACAAACTAAACTGCACAGATACGGAGATAAACAAATGAACGGATCTCCCGGCCGAGGTATGTGTGACCTGCTTTGACCCGTTGTGTGCTCTTGTTTTGGCAGGAATGAGTGATGACTTCTGTGGTAGTGTCAGATGGAGGAGGGAACATAGTGGAGTATGTCACTGTGGTGGAGGAGGCCCAGCAGGTAAGATGTGAAGCTCACCAAATGCTATCTGGACATTCAACTACAAACAGCATAGCCCAAATGGAGTCCCACACAGGGACATCATTCCATTTGACTCTTTACTTCATTTTTGGTTGTTTTTATTCTGATCCTGTTCGGGGGGGACTCAGTCCTCAGCCAAATTTGTCAAATGTTTATCAAGCAACAAGTTGTTCTCTCATTAGTCCCAGAAGATTTTGAGGTTGTTCAATGTTCTCCATTAGTGACAGAGGAGTGGACGGTCCACACTCTGTTAGAAACAGCTGACACAAGGCAGAACTGGACCTGCTGTTTACGCTGTCCCAGAGGAGCTATATTCTTTACACAGTGGTCTTCTCTGGAAAGAAAGCGGAACAAATAGCCCACATATTATTTTTTTAGAAAATCAAGCAAAAATGTGTGACAGACATTATACACCAAAATGGGAAAGTCAGTTTGGTTGTGTTTTTGGTAAGCTCATGAGAACTCCCAAATCTTAGCTCACTATTAACCCTATGCCATTGAGCAGTTGGTGTTTTTTTTCTTTGTATTATTTACTCCTTGCCGTGAAGCCGATACAGATGGAGACTCTAATTTTTCACAGTCTTCCTGTGCTCTAACGGGGTGCTTTCCCCTATCAAAGATAACGAGAAAGCTCTTCTCCTCAGCATCTGAACTGACCACCGCTAACATCATTTAGCACGAATATCTGCCGGAAGGCTTTACAGCCACGAGCCGTGTTGCCTTCAGGGGTTCATCAGCAGCCGTTAAAGGGACGACGCTGCTGCGTTACTCTGTGTCAGTGATGGACAAAGGTAGTGCATCCAGGCAGTATGCAGCAGCACATACGGTGAGAAGTCCTAAAGAAAGTAAACTGACAGCTCTCTGTGTGTTTCCGTTAATGGGACCTCAGCAGCTGAGGCCGGCCCGTGGGGAAATCCATCTATAAGTGTTGCTACATCCCACCTGCTCAGAACACCGTCACAGCAAACTAATCTGTCCACTGCTAAGTTAGTGGTGGTTCAGATTTAGGAAAAGACGAGTTTCTGTCTGCAGCAGTGCTGAACAGAGCAGGATTTTTAGTACCATTTTTTAGTGAAAGAGCTGTTTGAAACGCCACGTTCGTGTATGAATAGATACACAGAGTCACTGATCAGAAAGCGATATCCCAGATGGCTCAATGACCATTTTAAGGCACCAGGACAAAGGTTGGTTTTCCAGCTGTTAGGTAAAACAGCTGGCAGGGACGAGACATGCAAGTAAAATGTGATGTATTTCAGTTCATTCCGTTTTATTTGTATTGTGACTTCAGTCATTCATGCCAAGGGGTTTCATCAAAGCACCAGTTGAGGTAGCTTTGATAATGTTTTAAAATCCCCCTCCCATCCCGGCTATGTTGTGCAAAGCCTCTGTGAGCTTGTTCACCTGGTGTCAGTAGTTACAAAAAGAATCAAAAAGCAATCCAAATGTAGACCAGCTCTGAAGTCCGGCTGTCACACAGCAGCTGCCCCCTTTGGTGTCACTGACCTGCAGGCACTCGGTCGAGAGCAGGGGAAAAAGTTCAATCCAAAGCAGGAAAAAGAGGAAGGAAATGCTGATCCCAGATTAGCTGAGAAACATTAGGTGGGATCTGAAAACCAGTTCTGGCCCACTGAATTTAACTGTGTTGTTCTCCACTTTTTTGGGGATAAACCTAAAAAAAAGGTGTTCAGTCGATATTAATTCCCTCCTTTCTCACCTATGCTTTCATCTGCTTCAACCCTGTCCACTACGAGCAGCAGACTACTGAGGAGGAGGAGCATGAAGAGGTGGTTCACCAAGAGGTGGAGGCTGTGATCATAGAGGAGGAGGTGGAGGAGGAGGAGGAGGGTGTGGTGGTGCAGGATGAAGGCTGTCCGGCCGTCATTGTGGAGGAGGTGCCCAGTGCCCAGGTGGAGGAGTGCTACTCGGCCCAGGTCCTGGTGTACGACGACGGGACCTACCTGATGCAGGACGTGGCCGAGGAGCAGGAGGTGGTCACAGAGGTGGCCGAGTCTGGTGAGTGCCTGCCTGGATTTCCCCAAACACATCATGGTGTTACACATTTCGCTTTTTCGGTAGTTTAATTAGTAGTTTAACTCATCGTGCTGCTCAGGAAGCATTAGCGGTCACTTTTTGGAGTTTGAAGCCAGCTGAAGCTGTGTGGATGAGCCGGAGCAGGCCTGATGTAGAGGTCTGGCTGCCATCCCCTGAAACAGGCCACGCCGGTAGTAGCCTCATCACAGGTGGCTGCTGTTGTCAAACGGGAGTAGCTGTCTTTGGTCGGGATTTCTGAGTCGTGCCTCCATTAAAGAGTTCGTCCTTCTTGTAATGACGTTCGACAGCACAGGAGTCTCTGGAAAGCGTGGACAGGGGAAAAGCTTTTATCCAAACAGACCGCTGCTCCTCATGGAGACTGCCCTCTGCTGGCAGGAACGAGTCCCCGCAGGAAACAGGAAAGGAGGGAAACACTGAGCGTCTCAGACCTCACACAAGGAAGTCCACCTTACACAAGAGTTGTTTTTCGCCCACTCCCTTTTTCTACCACAGATATCTCTGTTTTGTTACCTAAAGCACGAGTTTGATCCAGGTGTTCCTCAGGGAGTGTGTGCTGTCCCAGAGGTGTGTGTGTGCTGAAAGGCGTCTGTCTGCTCTCCTTCTCAGTGGAGATGTCGGGCCACGACATGGTGTGTTTTGACAAAACATTTGAGGCGGCCGAAGCTCTCCTCCACATGGAGTCTCCCGGAGGGCTGCACGGCGAGCGCGGCACAGGTAAACATCTGCCCCTCCTCTCGCTCCACGGAGAAGTCTGCCCGCAATTAAAGTTCCACTCACTCGTTTTTATCAGATCAAACTGTCAGGCATGTACATTTGACAGAAAAAAAAGACAGACTGATACGAAAAAGTTCACATTTTTCCACATTGTACATAATTTAGCACAGCTCTAAACCTCAGACCAGCTTGTTTGTTGTTTTTTTATCAACACAAAATCAGCCAAAGGTCTCCTGTGGCCCTGCCGCTGAGTACAGTGTTGTGTTGTGTTTGTCTCAAGCAGAGGATGTGATGATGGAGACGGTGGTAGAAGTGTCCACAGAATGCGGCCCCATAGAGGAGGAGTCATTCCCGATCCCTCCGGATTGTGAGCCTGCTGCCAAGAAGAAGAGAGGAGGTCAGTGCTCTTAAAGTTTAGAGTTATTTATCTACTTACTTAGTTGTCAGACTCATATTGAACAGGGATTCACTCTGATAACAACTTAATGGTTAGGACACAGAGCTGTGGGTTAGGAGATGCTAATGCTAATGTGGGATCAGACTTTTAAAAATAGTGGATTGTTAGTCTGGATCTGCATTTTCTCATGGCGGCCGATACAAAGTTGTTGTTTTTTGCAAATATCGGTGGCCGATCTGCTCCTGATATCGGATCGGGACAAGCCTACCTTCCACACCGCCCCCCTCATCTCAAACACTCCACAAGCTTTTCGGGGTCTGCTAAAGAAAAGTGATTGTAACTTTGTGTTTGCTGCAGGTGGACGAAAGCCAAAGACGCATCAGCCCTCTTCAAATGGGTCTTTTGACTTGGGGATCAAGAAGAGGCCCAGGGAGGGGAAAGGTTTGTACCAGACGTTTCCACTCTGTCTCTGTACTCTGCTGAATGCAGATGTCCCCCCTCTCAGTGACACCTCCAGGACTCCAGCAGCTGGAACCGACTTCTTCCCTGTTCCCTTTCTGTCTGGGAACCGTGTTTTTAGCGGACATTGAGCTCCTATTAGGCTGGAGGCCCCTGTCCATAAGGACCAGGACATCAATTACATTTTATTCATATAGCACCAAATCACAACAGCAGTTATCTCCAAACGCCTTCCAAACAGAGCAGGTCAGACCAGACTCTGAAGTTATTTACAGCCCAACAATTCCCACCAAAAGCAAGCACTAGGCGACACAGGCAAGGAAAAACTTCCCGTTAAGAGGCAGAAACCTTACAGAACCCCTTACAGTTTCCTCCCTGCAGCAGTCGGTCTGCTGAACTTTGACTAAACTCCCCCCCAAGCTGACAGCCCCACCGCCCCAGAACTCATTTGCCTGTTTAGTCTACATACGCGAATAGCCTGTAAAAACGATATGTGGACAACCGAGCGTCCGGTTAGACAGTGGCCACCCCACCAGCTGACCTCCACTTCCCAGGTGATTTTGATGGCTTTGCCATTTGTCCTTTAGGAAACACCACCTATCTGTGGGAGTTCCTGCTGGAGCTGCTGCAAGACAAAAACACTTGCCCAAGATACATCAAGTGGATGCAGAGGGAGAAGGGCATCTTCAAACTGGTGGACTCCAAAGCCGTGTCCAGACTGTGGGGGAAACACAAGAACAAGCCCGACATGAACTACGAGACGATGGGCAGGGCCCTGAGGTCAGCTGCTCCCTTCCACAAACAGCCCGTCTCCCCGGGATAGAGCCATTGGACACAAAAGTGTAGAATACAAACCATTTCCGCCTATTCTCCACAGGTACTACTACCAGCGTGGCATCCTGGCCAAAGTGGAGGGCCAGCGGCTGGCCTACCAGTTCAAGGACATGCCCAAAAACATCCGCGTGATCGACGACGAGGAGGAGGGCGCGGAGCTGGAGGACAGCGAGGCCATGGTGTCCAGCCAGCACCTGGTGCACCAGCAGGGCCCCGCCCACTCCCCGGCCAGCACCCAGGCTCAGCAGACCTACGTCACCGTCATTCCCAGTAACGCCGGAGCCAGGTGGGGCCAGCCTGGTCTTCAGGCCCTTTACGCTACGGTCACCACATCCGATCTCTAGACCAGCCAAACTTAAACCGAATGAAATTATATTCTGATCAAATTTTTTATCTCGTCATCCAAACAATTTGAGAACAAATCATTAACAAATCAGAGGGCAGTTCAGCAGAAGTGGGAGTGATTGTACCGGAATTTTTCAGTTCTCTGAAAAGTCCACAGTCTAGGAGTGTCTCCCATCTGATGGGGAAATTGTATTTTGCATTCTAACAAATCGTGCTGTCTAGCACCTCTGTTCTCAAATGGGTATTACAGCTACGATAGCCGACATGACTTCCACATCATCCAGTTTTGTCTGGGTGATGTTTGTAAAAAAAAAAAAAAAAATTAAATTAAACTCTTTAATTTTATTAAAAAAAAAAATCATTTAAAAGATCTGGTTTGAGTCAGGTGACTGGCTCTGAAGGAAAACACGTTGTAGTTTAGCTAGACAGGTGGACTAGTGCTTTATGTCCCTCTCTGTCATTCTAGTTTTTCAAAATGGCGGAACGCCATGGAAACCTCCATGGACTTACCCGTCCTGTGTAGATACAGATAGGAACTTCTGTGCTAATGAGGAGAAGTCAGATCATTGCAGAAGTCGTTTTACACCAAATGAGGACACATTTATAATGATTTTAGCTGATAAAATACCTAAAATACTACACAATGTCCCTTTAAAACAGTTGCTGGGCAACGAAATTCAGCAGTGTCCCGAAAAAGAAACTGTTCTGTTCACAAGGTTGCTTCTCTTTGGCCTCTGTGTGTTGTAAGCGGAGCCGTCTGACGGCCCCACACACGTGAGGGGGGGGGTAACGCCTCCCTGACGACTCTTCTTTTTTTCCTCCGCAGGCCCATCCGAGCCATGCCGGTGGTCATGACCAACTCCCTCGGTCAGGTGACCCTCAACTCGTCCTCTATCCTCACGGCCGCCACCGCGGGCGTGCCGGTCACCATGGGCGGGGCCTCCACCAGCACGGCTCCCAAGCTGGTGATCCAGGCCCTGCCCACCATGCTGCCCGCCGGCTCCAAGGCCGGAGAGAAGATCACCATCATCACCATCCCGGCCAACCAGCTGGCCACGCTCATGCAGACTAACTCCTCGGGCCAGCTGGCGCAGCTCATCCAGGCCAAGCCCGTCGGCCACCAGCTGACCGCCATCAAAACGTCCCCGGCGGCCCCGGCCGTCCAGCTGGCGGCCGGCCGCTCGGCCCCGCAGCTCATCCTGGCCAAACCGGCCGCCGTGGCCCAGGCGCTGCCGCAGATCTCCCTGCAGGTGAGCCAGCCCCCCCCGGCCGCGCCCCCCCAGCCCCAGAGAGCGTCGGCCGGACAGCCCCAAGCAGCACAATCAGAGGTAGCGCGGCCCCCGCCGCCCCCCCCAACAAGCCCGCCCACAGCAGAGACTCCGTCCTCCTGAGATCCCCCCCCCCCCCCCGGGCCGGCCCGGGGCCGGGGGGGGGGGGGGGGGCACGGGCGGTGGCTGTGGACACTGCTGAAGGAGGCGCAGGACCCCACCCGACCCACCCCCGGAAGACCCCCGCGTCCTGATTGGCTCAGACCCGTCAGCCAGATGTGCTGTCACTGTGGATCTGCCCACAGAGACTCAAAGGGACTGTTGATCTCCCACACACACACACACACACACACACACACACA
>CAJRST010036666.1:21689373-21709518 GCA_907169785.1 Menidia menidia
CCGAACACAGATTTTCTCTGAACATTTTAAAGCCGAACACAGATTTTTCTTTAGACTCGTTAGGTTTTTTTCTCTCATTTTCAGTCCAGTTCTTGTCCTGTTTGCTCTCTGTTCTGCCGCTTAACTCTGAGCCATTCAGGCAGAAAAAAGGCTCCTAACTAAAGGGATGAGCCAGCGCTGTGTCCAACCAGCAGAGCAGCAGTTTTAAAGTGGATCTTTAGGCTCTTTGTTAGCAGCAGGCTCTCACAAAAACACATCATTTGTTCCATTTCTTTTGCTGATGGGTGAAAAAGACCAAAGAAAACAGAGTTTGACAAACAGGAAACAGGATTTCTGAGGATTCCCAAAGAGCTGCTGGCTGAAAACTGGGCAGATCTCTTAAAACGGATAGATAAAAGTATTCAAAACCGCCCGAATTCGTCGGAAAGTGAAGCGTTTCCTGTCTGATGAGCTTTCGTGGCCCTCTCCCTTCAGAGCAGAGGTCAGAGGTCAGACTGGGAGCTCCGGGAGCCTTTTTCCTTTCACAGAATTCCCGTCATTTTCAGGAATTGTGTCCCTCTGCATCCTTTACAGATCAGATAAATGTCAGCGTTCCTCGCAGGTTTGTCTGCGTTTTATGGATATTTTGGTCTTCAGGACAGAATTCTGTAGGATTTCTGACTTTTTCCACCCAGAATTGAGGAGGCGTTTTCTGAAAACCGGCCGAAATCTTCATCAGGGTGTCGCCACGTTGCAGAAAAACGTGATTTTTCGTCCCAAAAACAGCCGAATCTCCGAGCTCAGAGGATAACTGTATGTCTGGATCCACACAGTGAAATCATTTTAGTGTGTCTGAGGCCATAATGGAAGAAGTTTGAAGTTCCTCATAAAGCTGCTGGTTCATCTTAAGAAGAGCTGAACTTGAAACTGAATATTTTTACCTTTAGGCAAAAAAAACAAGCATCCGGTTTGCAGAAAAAAAAAAGTCCTTTAAATCTTTATATTAAAATAGCTGCTGTCTGTCAAAAAACGAAACAAAGGAATCTGTGTTTGGACGTCAGTCGGAGGTCTCGCAGCGTGAAAACCGATTGTTTCTAAATGGGGAGCTCCAGGTGAAGGTATTTCAGGCCTCTGTTGGCTATAAATAAAACTGTAATGAGTTCTGGCCGGCGTGGGGGTGTGAAAGCATGGAAACGCGCTCGCTTTGATTCCTCTGCTCGTAAAGGCTCAGTCCGTCCTTTGCTTTCCTTTGTTTTTACGTTTTTAGATGTCTTTTGGTCTTCTCAGGAGGATTTATTTTTGGAATTTGTGCTCGGAAAGGCGTCGGCTTCATGGATCTCTGGTTATGTTTGACTAGCAGCTTTTTGATTTGGAGCTTTTTCGCTTTGAATGAATCAGATGAGAATCTATCTGAGCCGCTTTAGACGATGATACATGTGAAAAAGGGTTGTTAAAAGCGTCTTGGCTGTTTGGATTTAAGGCCCGTTTTCGTTGTGCGAGAAAGAGTTTGTTTTGTCTCGGTTTGATGGATTTACCACATGTTCCAAATTCCCCAAAATATTAACCAAACAGCTCTAAAACTGGAGGAGAGGAATATGACCAAAAAAGACTTATTAGACCTTTAAAAACTAGCATAACTTCATGCGAACGGAAGCCATTTTTCCACTGGTGACGCACTTCCTCTTCTAGCCACTAGAGGTCACATTTCCTTTGTGACCGAAGGATAATTTTTTGGAAGGAGGAGCCCTTTTTTTCCTGTTGAAACTGAGGAAATATTAATTTCATAGCCTTTTGGGGTGGTTATTGCTCTTGGTGGCTGGTTTTAATCCTGATTTGTGGGATTTTAGAAGCCCTAAACCTGCATTTCAACCCCAAAAAGGAAACTAATGGACCCTCTCACGCTGACGGCTGAATGGCGTTTGGATGAACGTCCACCCCAAAAGTCCAGGACGTTTCCACCTCAAATCCTCAGACTCCTCAGACGGATTTGAGCTGTACACGAAGAGCTGGACCTCCTTTAGGTGCCATGCATATAAATGACCTCTTATCTTCCCTCTGCAGCCCAGCAAAGGAGTCACGTGACACGTAAACCGGACATTCACAGGTCATGTGACTGAGCTTAAAGTCCAGCTCGATGGGTTTTAAGTTTTCGGATTTTTCAGGGTGTTTTTTTTTGTAGCTCTCTGTACTTTGGGTGGGAGGAGGTGTCTCTCTGAGCCTCTCCAGTCCGTCCTGGCTCTTTATTTGGTGATCCAAGTGAAGGTCCGGAAGAAGCCGTAGATCAGATTTAAAGTAACAATTCTTTTTATTTATTTATATTTATTTTTTCCAAGCGTTGGAAACAAGCTTCGATGGACCTGATGTACAGTAGAGCCTCTACATACGAATTTGATTCATTCCAGGACCAACTTCGTTTGTTAAAATAGCCGTATGCTGGTTCAAATATTCCCATTAGAATACACTGTAATTCCTATCATTCAATCCACGGCCCCCAAACCTACGATAACTCCTTAATAAACACCTCAGATAATTACACATAGCAATAAAACAAATGCATTATATAAGAGAGATGTAAAAAGAAATAAAGGATAAATGAATAATCAATAGAAAGGGGATTTTATTTGCAGACCTTAGAGGCTGGTGAACGGAGGTAGAGGTGGAGACTGAGATATACAGGACGAACCCTAACTTACTCTAACTTTCACTACGTGAACTTTAAACTAACTTAGACTATTTGTTTTTATTCAATTTTTATATATTTTCTATAATTCTACGTTTGTTGGAAATCTAATTCGGGTGTCGAGTCGAATATTTGATGGAATTTCACTCCGGATGTTGGAAATTTCGTATGTTTAGGCTATAAGAGGTAGAGGTTCTGCTGTATTCAGCTTTCTCTTCCTTCCCTTCGGTCTCCCCCAGCCCTAACCCTCCTGTGCCGCTCCGTTCTGGCCTCTGCCTGCGTCCACCTGTCCGTCTGCGTCCAGCTGGGGGTCAGTGCCGGGCTCCCCGGGCGTCTGGGCTCCCGGCCGGTGACTCACTTCAGACCTGAGTCACCGACGCCTCTCTGGCCGTCTGGACTCCAGCCGCCCGGTGACTCACGGTCAGACGCTGGACATTTACTGCTCCTTAACGCTGAGCCCGGTGCTTAATGGACTTTTGGGGTGGGTCAGGCTGTCCATTACGGCCGCTCCGTCTCCCCGGTCATTTCGTGTGTCTGACCACAGCTGTGTGGGCCACATCTGGAGCAGACTCAGTCATTTATTTATTTATTTATTTATTTATTTTCCTCGGCTGAACTGGGGAGGCGTGTTGTTGACGCTCTCTCCTCCTCAGCGGCTGGCGCCGGCCTCCGTCGCCCCCGGCAACGACCCCTCGGCACCCGTTGCCGTGGACGGCCACGTGGGTGGAGGCGGGGGCCGCTCCGGTCGCCTGTTTGTCACCCGTAAAGCTCCACTCCGAGACGGAAAATCACCCGGAAAGCACCGGAAAGCCGACATGTGATTCATGTTTTCATATATCTGCCAAAAGCAACAGAAAAATAACAACATCTGTACTAGTTAAAGGGAACATTAAATATTAACTTCAGCGTTTTACTGACAAACTGCTCCAGCCATGTTCAGTTTTATGTACTCGGAATGATAATTTAGGGTGGATTTTATTGGCTTCTTAGATATTTTGTCAACGAAATGTGAAGATTTATTCAACAACTGTTGAATATTCAGGGGTAAAAGTTTCACAGGAGTTTACCCAAAGGCTTCAGATCTATGGACACTTCTATATGAAGTTGTTTTGGATAGATCTTATTTTAGATTTATTAATAATTTATCAGGTTTGCTGGCTTGTAGAGCTTCATACGGGCGTGTACAGCGGACTCCAGAGGCCATAATTAAACAGAAAAAAGACCCATTTTTGAATGGGGATTGCAAACTATTTCCTCCATTTCAATCAAAGGTTTCCACACTGATTCACACCAGTTCAAACAGGGATTCAGTCCTCACAGAAATCATTTCCTTGAACGTCGGAGGGCCACACCTCCCGTCCAATCAGCCTCCTCCTCCCGCTCCTCCACCCTCCGTCTCCCCGTACTGCTGTGTCCTGTTTTTTTATATTTTGTCAAAGTATATACATTGAGATTTTGATTTTTTTTCACACAAAAACAGGACAGCCAACCCTTAATACAGAATAAAATAATAAGTACAAATTAAGAAAATGTTTAAGTCCACGGTGGTCGTCCAAACGACATTAAAGAATAAGCTTTATTCAGAGATAATTGTTCTAGATGGGAAATAAATGGACGCCACGTCATTTCAAACTTAGTCATCCATTCAGTGTGTATCTCGTTTTTTTTCAATTTCTAAGAAAAACATAACATCTCATATACATCTGCCAAACAAAGGGGGGCGGTCGTTTTTTACAAGGCCTTCGTGGGTTTGAATCCTCACTCTGCACAGGTGGCTGTTTCAAATCCCAGCCCTCATTTAAATAGTCTCAGTCAGGACTTTTCCAGCCTTTTACAACTTGAATTTTTGCCTCTTTGACCGCCTCATTTTGGAGTTTATGTTCTTTGAGAAATAAATGCTGCAGCCCTCCAACCAGGGAGTCCAAAGTAGGGATGTCCCGATCCAGCTTTTTTCACTTCCGATCCAGATCCCGGCCTATCAGAGCATGTACAGGTAAAAGCCAGTAAATTAGAATATTTTGAAAAACTTGATTTATTTCAGTAATTGCATTCAAAAGGTGTAACTTGTACATTGTATTTATTCATTGCACACAGACTGATGCATTCAAATTTTTATTTAATTTAATTTTGATGATTTGAAGTGGAAACAAATGAAAATCCAAAATTCCGTGTGTCACTAAATTAGAATATTACTTAAGGCTAATACAAAAAAGGGATTTTTCTAAATGTTGGCCAACTGAAAAGTATGAAAATGAAAAATATGAGCATGTACAATACTCAATACTTGGTTGGAGCTCCTTTTGCCTCAATTACTGCATTAATGCGGCGTGGCATGGGGTCGATGAGTTTCTGGCACTGCTCAGGTGTTATGAGAGCCCAGGTTGCTCTGATGGTGGCCTTCAACTCTTCTGCGTTTTTGGATCTGGCATTCTGCATCTTCCTTTTCACAATACCCCACAGATTTTCTATGGAGCTAAGGTCAGGGGAGTTGGCTGGCCAATTTAGAACAGAAATACCATGGTCCGTAAACCAGGCACGGGTAGATTTTGCGCTGTTTGCAGGCGCCAAGTCCTGTTGGAACCTGAAATCTCCATCTCCATAGAGCAGGTCAGCAGCAGGAAGCATGAAGCGCTCTAAAACTTGCTGGTAGACGGCTGCATTGACCCTGGATCTCAGGAAACAGAGTCGACCGACACCAGCAGATGACATGGCACCCCAAACCATCACTGATGGTGGAAACTTTACACTAGACTTCAGGCAACGTGGATCCTGTGCCTCTCCTGTCTTCCTCCAGACTCTGGGACCTCGATTCCCAAAGGAAATGCAAAATTTGCTTTCGTCAGAAAACATGACTTTGGACCACTCAGCAGCAGTCAAGCTCTTTTTTTCCTTAGCCCAGGTGAGACACTTTTCATGCTTTTTTTTGGTCAACAGTGACTTGACACGAGGTATGCGGCAGTTGAAACCCATGTCTTTCAAGCGTCTCTTGGTGGTGGAACTCCTTGTGAATCTCCCCCACATTTTTGAATGGGTTTTTTTTCACAATCTTGACTAGGGCGCGGTGATCCCTATCGCTTGTACACTTTTTCTGACCACAGTTTTTCCTTCCCTTTGCCTCTCTATTAATGTGTTTGGACACAGAGCTCTGAGAACAGCCAGCCTCTTCAGCAATAACCTTTTGTATCTTTCCCTCCTTGTGCAATGTGTCGATGGTCGCCTTTTGGACAGCTGTCAAATCTGAAGTCTTCCCCATGTTTGTGTAGGCTTCAGAACTGGACTGAGAGACCTTTTAAAGCCCTTTGCAGGTGTTTTGAGTTAATCAGCTGAGTTAGTTAGCTATTTTGTGGCACCAGGTGTCTTCAAAATTTAACCCTTACACAATATTCTAATTTTGTGACACACGGAATTTTGGATTATCATTTGTTGCCACTTCAAATCATCAAAATTAAATGAAATAAACATTTGAATGCATCAGTCTGTGTGCAATTCATAAATATAATGTACAAGTTACACCTTTTGAATGCAATTACTGAAATAAATCAAGTTTTTCAAAATATTCTAATTTACTGGCTTTTACCTGTATTCAGGTTTAAAGTTATTTAGCTACTTCCTTAGTTGTCAGACTTGTGTGGAACAGGGATTTACTCTGATAACAACTAGCCAGCTGAATTAGGGGAGTTTGAATAATACACAATGGATCGTACATTTAAAAATAAAAAAAAGGATCTGGAGTCTGGATCTGCATTTTCTCCTGCCGGCCAATACGCGTTTTTTTGCAAATATCGGCGGCCGATCCGATCCAGATATCGGATCTGGACAAGCCTGGACAAACCAAATTGGGTCCTGTTTGGGCCGCCGCCCTCCCGGTCTGAGATGTTTCCTGTTTCTTAACTAAACACGGGACCCAAAACGGGGAGAAAAACTCCCCTTTCGGCGGTTTGGGAGGCCGATACCGGATTCCGTGTTACCGAGAACAGTCAGCGGAGATGAATCCGTCCGTCCCTGCGCGCTGTTTTTCTGCTCCTCGTCCAGAGTGGCCCCCCCCCCGCCTCCCGGCGGCATTCATCAGCCAGAGCCAAGCGCCCGCCCACGCAGCCCCAGCACGCCGCCGGCCACTCACAGCGGCCCTCTTAACCCTGATGGAGCGAGAGGAGGGACGGCAGAGGGGGGGGGGGGAGCAGGAAGGAAACAAAGGGCCCGTCTCGTTCAGCGGGAATCTGCCCAGCTGCCATTTTCGGACGAGATCCGCTTTGAAATCTGGATTTCTGATGGCAAATTTCCAGACTCCGGTTCGTGGCTGAAACACTAATTGCCCGTTTCTGCCTCGGCACAGATTTCTGACCTTAAAACCATTGAATCCGGGCCACAGATCCTGCAATCCCGTATTCTCCCCCCCCCACTTGGCCTCTAAAATTCAGCCGGTGGACCTCCGTCAGGCCTCCCGGACTCCCTCCCTCCGTTCAGGTTTCCAGTCCCTCGAAGGACCAGTTTGTTAAGAAATAGAAGAGACAAAGTTTTCCGAGGATTGACCAGAAGCTCGGCTCGTAATAAACCCAATGGGACGAGAACGGTGGTCCACCAGTGAGGTCTTTGTTTAACCTCGTGGCCTTTTTCTAACGATCATTACAGTTTGGGGATGTGATGCGTGGCTGGAAAGCCAGAGAAGAAGGTCGGGACGGTCTTTGAACACGTCGGCCGGCATGCTTCTGGTGGCTTTGCCTGTTTGGACGCTGAATGGAGAAACTTTCTTAAAGATCTAAAGATTGCTCCTGAGTCATTGAATAATTTTCACACCAGAAACGAGCCTCCTTCCTTCTTTCAGCTGCAGGACGAGGGTGGATACATCACCATAATCCTTCTCCTTTAGTTCAGATCCTCAGTGTTTGTGTTCATTCTTTTTTTACTACTAAGTCAGTAGTCCAGCCGATTGAGACTGGAGCCGGCCGGCTGCTTTCTGGACTTTCGGATTCCGCTTGCAGACGAAATGCTCCTTCATCCGAGTGTCTGGAGGCGTTTTGCTTCTGGGGGAGAGGAAGACTTTGACCCAGATGCGTCCTGCTCAGTGGAGCAGACGGTCTGACTGAGGACGTCCATGCATTATGGAGGGGAGGCTCTCCGAGGACCCGGCCCTCTTACCGGTTCAGACCTCGCTCCGCCTCCCGTCAGTTCGTCTGTGTGTGCGCGCAGTCCTAAAGTGTAGAGTTCACGGTCTTTACTTTGCGTTTGGGGTAAGACGAAGCATCTCGGAGGGGAAAAGAGGGATTTAAGGTGTAGAAGAACGGGCGGGATGCGCTTTGGGCCTTCAGAGTCTTGCATGGACGTTGTGTTTCTCGTTCTGTAGACCTGCAGGACGCTGCGATATTTTGTCTGAGCAATCATTTATCATGTATGACGTGGAAAGAACATAGAAATGTAACCGTTCTCCTCATTTGAGGCTCTGCCTTTTCAGTCACTGGCCTCTCATACTTGAAGCAGATGGAGAAGTTCAGGGTGCGTCCGGACGTTATGTTATCTCTTAAGAAATTTGGACAGAAAACGATCCTCGGGATAAAAAAAGCATCTAATTGCTTCTTTAGGGGTCCAAACACTAGTCTCTGGGGAGTTCCCTCAAAGCTGCTGCTGTTGTTCTTTGGTATTTTGTCCATTTCCGACAAATGTGAACCTTTCAGGACCTCTAAAAGATCAAATATCTTCCTTTAGGTCCATTAGTTTTTAGCAACACTGGGGTCATAAGTCGGGGAACGACCTCTTGAGGCTTGAATGGACTCCTGTTTATGACAGTGGACGTTTAAGTAGTTAAGGAATGACCTTTCATCTTTATCTTTGTGCTTTCCATCCGTCGCCTCCTCACTCCTCCTCCTTTCTGTCCACTTTCATGTTCTTCTCTCACTCTGTGAATGCCTCCTTCCATTATCCTCACTCCAGACATTTGGTCTCTTCTCCTTTCCATCCTCTTATCCCTCTTTCTTTCTAACCATTCATCTGCCTCCCCCCTTTCCCACTTCCTGTCCTCATTCCTCTCTAGATAAATCCTCCTTTTCTTCGTCCCCCTCCCATCCATCTTTGCCTTTCTTGCCTCAGTCACCAAACTGCTGAACAAATGAGCCAGTGGCTGGCTGCTGATGTGTATCCGTCCTCCCCCTCCACCCCGCACCGCCGGGGGGGAGGCAGGGACCTCGTCCTACTCTCCATCCATCAGAGACGGCCATGGGCCTCCCTTTCTGCGCACGGCGTTCTGGTTTTCCAGAGCTTTTTTTTGTGCTCGGAAATGGAAGCGTTTGCCAAACGCCTCGTAACATTTAAAAAAAGTTTAGAGGGAACGTCCGGGGCGATTGCCATGTTTAAAAAAGCATTTTTTGTGAAGGTAAACTGATATGTGGGTGTTCAACCCACCTACAGTGAGCAGAAAACAACCTAAGGACAACAACACATCGAATGTTACCGTCTGAAACCTTAAGTTAGCCCAGATTCCCTCCATAGAAACCAGGAGATTATCCCAGAGCTTAAAGAAAGGCACATGGACTTGTTCTTCTTCTGTGATCTTGGAGATGTTCCTCCTCTCATCCTAAAGGCTCCTTTGGCTCTAAACTAGCTGGTGGCTGTTATTACTGTCCTCACAGAGTCCTTCTGCCTCAGAGGCCTTTACACAGACTGGCTGCGACTCTGCTTTATTCACTTTATTATTTCCCGGTTGGGTTTGGGGTGCAAAAGCCAACTAAAGCCGGACAGATGCTGGGTCAGACCAGGGGTCAGGGGCCTCTTTGGGCTGCTGTCCTGCAGGATTTAGAGGAGATCAGTTTTTATGTGCACCGGGTGGACATTTGCACCCATACCGACGCGTTTTATCCCGAGAGACTAACGAAAAGAGGGTTTAACATTCAACCACAACACAACGGTTATTGAATTGAATTGAAAGCCTTTATTGTCATTGTACACAGTACAATGAGATTTGGAGAGCAGCTCCGTAAAAGTGCACACATAAATAACATATACATATACAATACATTAGTGCAACTGGAGTACTAGTACTAGTACTAGTAATAGTCTGGATGTTGGTTGAGTAAGTAAGCTTTGGGGAAGAAGCTATCCAAACTTAGCTTAGCTTGAGAGCAAAATGCTACAAGAAGATTCAACATTAAGGGTTTAACATTCAACTATAACCAGTGGCGGACCGTGCTTTTCACACCTAGGCCTTCAGTAGTGCTCTATCTGAATCTATTCACCCCTCGATAACTATTTTATGGTTATAAAAATCATCTTATTATGTAGAAATACAGTATAAAGATCGTCTTGTACGAGTGCAGCTACAGACGGAGGTAGTGGCGGGCCGGGGGGGTAGATGACTGACGTCGGGGATCAGCCGGCGTAGTGAAATATCAGCAGATGATTAAATGCCAGCCGATGAAGAGGCTCTCTTCCTGTCAGCGCCGAGCGTGTCGGAGGATCTTTTGTCTCCCCGCTCCTTTTGTCCCCGGGCTGATTGAGTTGGCTCTGAAAATGTCAGCGGCTGTTTGCTGGCAGCTGCCTATTTCCTCCGCCCCGCCGTTCTCGTCTCTGTTTGACTTTTTGGGCTTTCGGCGGGCGTCGCCGCCCGGGATCACAATCCGCCACAAACCTCCGATTCATCGCGGTTTACGCCGTAAACAGCTTTTGTTCTGTGAGCCGCCGGCTCGTCCTTTTTAGGCCACGATTCAACCCAACATCGGGTTGTTGTTTTTTTACACCTTCTATTGGTCTGAAAACAGCCTTTAGTCGTCTTTCAGAGCCAAACGATCTCGACTTTTAACCATCAGTCCCAGTTCCTCTTTTGACCCTTTTCCCTTTGTTTTGCAGAGCCAAGACATAAAGGGGAAGTGTGCGTTTAATCTTTGAAAAGGGCATTTTGGGCCACTTTGATGGGTAGATGACCTGAACTCCCCGACTGTAACCTGTAAGAATAACAAAAGGGGAAGTTAGAGTAAAGGGCGACATCGGGATTAGGCCACAGCTGTTCCCCTGTCACAGTCTGTCTTAATCAGCACTTTATTGCGCTGTAAATTTTGTTAAGAGCAATTGAACGTTGGCTGGGTACGAATCAGTTACGTCCTCAAAGAAAGGACGTAAAAAGGATCTGATTAGGGCTTCATATTGTTACGGAGTTTAATTTCAGACCATGGGGGGGGTTAGGATGGTGATTTGCCGCGTTACGACTCGGAGCCTGCTGTAAAACGAGAGCTGAACAGGGTAAATGCAGCTGTTGTGACGCGTAGAGGAGCCCGCGGGCCGTTAATGAAGCCGCGGATCTACGCACACCAAAGCAGCAGGTGACTGATTAAAATGGATGGAGCAGATTTCCACACTTTGGACTCGCGTTTGAGGAAGAAAGAAGCTGATCGATGCTTGGAAACTTCATGTTACTCCGCAGAAATGTCAACGACATAAATCATCTTCAGCAAAACTCATCTGTCAAAGCCCTGAAATATTCCATTAAACCCCCCGAAAAGGTTAAGATTTATGAGATCTGAGGAACATGAGCCACTGATGGGTTTCTATTGGCAATAAGTTGTATTTATGAATCCATTTGATTGCATTTAAAAGTAAGAGTCTCATTTGACCATCGCCAGAAAAAGGTGGAGAAATCTGTTGGAAACTTTTTATGGAAAAAACAGACCTATTGTTTAGAGACTTTTTCTTCTCATCTGATTAATGATTCCAGATGCTCAAGAGTCTCGTAAGAGACAGAAACCCTGGTGAAACCCTCAGATCAGACCAGAGGAACATTTCAGAAATGAGTTTTTGGAAGATTTACTTTCCTTTTCACATAACCATGCCTGCTTTTTCCACCTTATAAATCTGGTTGTTTTGTTGCTCTCTGGGAGAATTTTTACTCATTCTTGCTTGGTTGTTAAATGAGAAGAATTAAAAAAGGCCCCCAGCATAAAAAAGTTCTATTCTTGAGCAAAAGGCAGTCGGGCATCTGGGGAGTAAAGTCAGCTGTAATGAATTTTGAGCAAATCAAAGCCATGAAAAATCTCTAATATACTAATTGAAAAGAGCTTCCTCCCTCAGAGGCTTAATGAAGTTAAACACAGAGATCCCGCATCTCGTTTTTCCCCCCTCCAGCTCTTGTTGGGGGGATTAGTTGCCAGGAAGTCACATGAATAAGTAACCATTGTGAATTCATCCCCTCCAGACTTTTCTCTCCAGACTTTGGTGACATTTACATTATGAGTGCAGCACACAGGTGTGTTTTTTTCTGATAAACCAAGTAAAAACATCTCTTATTTTAAAGTAAAAGATTTTTTAGAGGATTGTTTCTTTTTCACATAACTACACCTGCTTTTTTTCTTAGAGATCTGGTTGTTTTGTTGTTCTCTGGGAGAAATTCATGTTTTTTTTTAACTCATTCTTGAAAAGTCGTAAGATTTTAAAAGTAAAGTAAAGCTGTTACGATTTTTTAGCTAATCAAAGCCATGATAGACCAATAAAAGCTCGTCTTTACCCACTTTCATGGAAAAATAAATACCCTTTGTGGCTTTTTCTGAGATTCTGGAGCAACCATTTCTGACTCTGGCCTTCCCAGTTTGGGTTTTAGACCAGCTGAGGTCAGTTAAAGACGTCTGGATTCTGCTGATCGATTGTTTCTGGGCCTGTTGGGGTCCCTGATGTGGGCAGAACCCTGTGAAACGGCTTTCAGAAACTAAAGACTCCCTAAAGCTGTGATGCAGATGTGATTTCCAGGTGGAAGGAAGCCAGATTGAACGCTAACCGACGCTCAGGCTGCACTTTGACCGAGCTGAAGGTTTTCCGGCCTCAGTTTTAGTTGATATTCTGGCTGCTGACAGCCAAGATTTCAACGCCCTCAGTCCATAGGACTCAAAGGGCTTATCGATATAAGACTGTAGCGTCCCTGGTCTGGATGATGGGCTATTTTTTTGACAGCTCAGATGAAAACGAGCTTTAGTTCTCCACCTTAAAACACCGATTGTTGCCCTTCATTTTTGGGATTTCCTATTCATTAGATAGCTAATAATCCTTTAAAAAAGGCATGGGATGATGAGTTTGTGCGTGACACGGACATTTTTTCGAATGTTGTAAAAAGGCAGAAGCGCTGCTCGCTGGATCTGTGTGAAAACGGAGAGGGAGCCACACATCCGAGCCCCTCCCTCCCCCCCCCTCCCGACACAAACACGCTCGGCTGACAGACTCGTGAAACTCGGACAACAACTTCCAATTAACTGGATGGGATCGGCGAGCCGCCGCTGTCACGCGCCGGCGCCGGGGTGAGGCAATTATAAAAATGCGACGAGTGACCGAGAAGAGGGAGGGGGAGGCGAGATTGGGGGGTGGGGGGGGGGGGCTGCCCCTCGGGCTCTTTGGCCCTGTGCGAAAGGCCTGCTTATGTAAGGACTTGAAGGCTCTCCACCACCAGCAGCAGCAGAAGCCGGGAGGAGCTCGGCCTGCTTCAGGTCCAACGCTGACCGCCCACTGACCAGCTGTTACATAACCAGCTGCTGCCCGGGTCCCTGGTGTCTGAGGAGGATGGAGCCGGCCGGCGCTCCGAAGCTCCATCTCATCCCATCTGAAGGCTTCTCTCAGCTTGTGTCGAGAAAGAAGCTTCCCAAACGCTTCTGAGCCACCTTCGGCTTTTTTTCTCTGCTGCTGGTAGAGTAGAACCTCTACGTACCAATTGAATTTGTTCCAGGACCTACTTCGATGTTAAAATATTTGTATGTTGGTTCAAATATTCCCATCAGAATACACTGTAATTCGTATAAATCGTTTCATAGCCCAAAACCAACGATAAAGCCTTAATAAATACTGCAGATAGTTACACCTAGTAATAAAACAAGAGATGTAAAACTAATAGATTATAAAGAAGTTTTTTTATTGGCACTTTACCTTAGAGACTGGTGAACGGAGGTGTAGGCGATGCAGGAAACGGTCGGTGTGGAGGTAGAGGTGGTGACTGTGATACAGGATGTACCCTAACTTACTGTAACTTTCGAACTTTAACCTCACTTAGCTTATTTATTTTATTTCATTTTTAAACGATTTTCGAGTCGAGTCGAACATCTGATCGAATTTCACTTCGGATGTTGGAAAATTCCTATGTTTTGGCAACATCGCAAGAAGAGGACTCTAACACTATGTATGTTCAACTGGGTTTAGGTTGAAGGATTCGGAGGCCAGAAGGTTACGTTTTGGTTCTCTTTCAGGCTGAGGATGTGATTGGTTGGTGTTTCCTGGTGATGACATCCATCCATGATCACAACCGCTTATTCCCTAATGGGGTCAGGGGGGACTGAAGCCTATCCCAGTAGTCAATGGACGAGAGGCAGGGTACACCCTGGATTGTCCCCAGTCCATCGCAGTGTCACACAGAGACACACAAGGACCAACAACCACTCACACTAAGGGCAGTTTGGAGTCCAATCAACCTAACATGCAGGATTCTGGATTGTGGGAGTAAGCCGGAGAACCCGGAGAGAACCCACAGACACCGGAGAACATGCAGACTCCACCCAGAAAGGTCCTGGTTCCCCCGGGGACTAGAACCCAGAACCTTCTTGCTGTGAGGCGATTGTGCTGACCAGACCACCGTGCCGTCCCCTAAAGCTTTTCTTGTAATGGGAATAACTCCATTACAAAGGCCTGAAGTCTATCTTTGAAGTGCTTACAGACTATCCTTATTGTGACTTGACAGTCTATAAAGACAGAAAGGGATGGGACTAGAACCCAGAACATTCCCGCTGTGAGGCCATG
Source organism: Menidia menidia (assembly GCA_907169785.1). Classification (NCBI taxonomy): domain Eukaryota; kingdom Metazoa; phylum Chordata; class Actinopteri; order Atheriniformes; family Atherinopsidae; genus Menidia; species Menidia menidia. The sequence goes on from CAJRST010036666.1 coordinate 21,703,778, forward strand.
GTGCTGACCACCACACCACCGTGACGACACCCACCGGACCTGTAATCAAAGTGGTCAGATTTCAGCTTCAAGGGTCTTTGGAGCAAAAGAAAGGCGGTAAAAAGCCTTGCTGGCGAACTCTGTTCTGTTTGTGGGTTTTTGGAGCTGCAGCTCGAGAACAAACCGGATCCCTCCAGCTGGTTCATGAACGCTCCGATACGAGATCGCAGATGATATCAGACGTCAACGAAGTGCACGGAGGCTGGGAGCCCAGCGTCCTCTCCTCTGCAGATGCCCTTGTCTGACGGCAGCATCTTCCCTTTATTCCATTAGCGGGTTCTTGAGCCTGTTTGTGGAACGATAAGAGAAAAGCTGCCGGCGTCGTGCGGCAGACGCAGGAAGCTGCTTCCTGCTGGTCCAGGACCCGACATGTTTAAAACCAAACCCCTGAACAGTGAGGATAGGGGTGCCATAATGGAGGACGACAGGTTTTAAACACCTTTCCTGCCCGAATAGGGCGCATGCTAACCAGAACCCCCCCTACTCTGGGATTCTATTCTCTAGTCTGAGCCCCCTCTGGATGGTGGAGCTCCTCCCCCTTTCTTAGGCTGATGAGCGGATTCCGATCCGGGCCGCTAACCCTCCGCAAATGGGATTCGTCTCCATGGCAACACCACCAGATGCGTCCCTCAAAAAACTGAGCAAGCGGGATCGTCGACATCGGGAAGATCCAGATCCAGATCTGGGTTCTTTTTCTGGTTTCCCACAAAGTAACATCATCTAGTACCAGATGCAGCTTTACCAGCTGAATCATTGATTTAATTAGAAACGACCCCCCCCCACACACACTTTAAGGTGGCACCAAATTGTTTTGGAAAATAACCTAAACTGAGTCAATCTGAGTGAAGTAAAGAAGAAATAGGTTTCAAATATGAGAACACAGCTCTTACTTAACCCTCCAGGCCTGGTAAACAGATCTAGTCTGGATGGTCCAGGTCCCAGGACCCCCCTCAGTATCTCTTAGAGGGTAAAGATCTGGTCCACCTGGAGGGTGGTACCTCTGTGGCCCCCTGGCTGGGTGTCCCATGACCTCAGACTTAGTGAGATTAACCCAGAAGATCAATTTAAATGCAGAAAATTTAGTTACCACCACTACATGTCAAAGACTTGTCATTTCCTTTTTTAGTATCATAAGTTGAATAGTAACTCCTGTGTAGCTTTGGGTTAAAACCGTGTTCCCAACCCTGATAAATGGTCTTCATCAGCCTTCTGCGGGGCTTAAAGAGCCGTCCCTTTGATTTGATTGGGTGTGCCGGAGCAGGATGGGAAGTCACGATCTGGGAAATGACAGGAAAATTCAGCCCAGTGTTTTTGTAAGGGATTCAAATGGGGAAATCAAGCGGAACGGATAGCAGATCCGGCATTTATTTGGCTGCGAAACGAGGTCCTCCCTGCCTGAAGTCGCGGTTAAAAAATTGGCTCCAGGTCCCGATCGGCCTCACCCCCCACCCCCGTTTCCTCCCAGAATAAGCCTCAATCTGCCGTCCCAGCCCTGTTCAGCTCCGGCCAACTCCAGGCCGGATCTGTTTCAGTTTGGAGATGATCTGATGGGAGGATTTCATCTGAGCCCACACCACCGCGGAGTTAATCTGGTTAATCAAATACTGCAGATAAAGAGGCAACAGTTAGCACGCAGGAACAGAATATTCAAAATGGTGGATCTCTGATGGCTGCTGTCACCCTGCATGAAGGGAAAAATGTTAGGAACCGCTTTAAGATTAATTAAGATTAAAATAAGTAAATCCAATTTTAGCCGATGGGTAAAAAAAACTAATTAAATTTCCATTGCCTGCCAGGAAATACTCCTAACTAAAGGGATGGATGGATGGATGGATGGATATATAAATATATATATATAAATATATAATATATATATATAAAAAAAGTGTTAATAATATATTAAAGCGAATCAATGTATTATAAATAGCTGCTTTTCTATATTCTATTAATAGAAATGAGCATACAGAGGGATCTTAATCATTAAAGTTTCAGTGCTGTCCCTCAGATTCAGGGTTAGAATAAAGACTTGGAGCCCGACTTCCCATCTGTGTGGAGCAGGGGGGTGTAAGAGGAGAGGAAAATGCAGACTGACCCCGGAGCAGGGATGGAAAAACAGGATAAAAACGGCCACAAACATCCCACTGCTCTGGGAGAGAGAAGGGTGAGGGCAGCCGGATGGGGACAGGTGCATCATGGGAGGTCCTCCCGTTACATTTACCAGATGCTTCTATCCAAAACGGATCACAGGGACGCGGGTCGCAGAGACGTTTTGATTAGATTGGATTAGATTAGATTAGATTAGATTAAATTAGATTACTGTATTGATCCCACAGAGGGGGGCTCACACGTTACAGCAGCTGTGCAAAAAACAAAACAAACAAAGAAATAAAAGTATGTCTTTGACCTATAAGTTGTGTAACTAAGTATGAGAAAGTAAGAGATGGATGAATGAAAATAAATAAACAAAAAAAACTGCAAGTATAAATCATTTAAACGGTTCTTTTCACAATGTTGATGTGTAGATGGCTGCTTCCTGAATCCAGACTGGTTCCTTTGGGGGTTCCATCTAAAGGTGAAATTGTGTGTTGCGTTCTAACAAATGGTGCTCTCTACTTCCTCATTTTTTCAAATGGGTATTACAGCTACGGTAGCTGTCATGCATCAAGAAGTAACGACAACATGACTTCCACATCATCCAGTTTTCTCTCAGGTGGTGAAGTTTTTAATTAATATTATTATAAATAAAAAAAATGAGTTAATTTAAAAGAAATTTCAGTCAGGTGACTCTGGCTCTGAAGGAAAACGCGTTGTAGATTAGCTAGACGGGTAGACTAGTGCTTTATGTTCCTATCTGCCATTCTAGTTTTTCAAAATGGCGGATCGCCATGGAAACCTCCGTGGACATACCCGTCCTGTGTAGATACAGATAGAAAATGTTTCACTTATGAGAACTCAGATCATTGCAGAGGATACATTTAGAAAGTATTTTAGCTACTAAAATACTTTAAATACCACACAATGTCTCTTTAAATAAACCCTGTGTTGACTAACAGATCAGAAAGCTCAATTGAAATGAAATCTGTGGCTCTCTAAATGGGATAAGGAGCTCGTCTTAAAGCAGAAGCCGCCGGCGGCTGCACTATTCTTCTCTCTCTGTGCAAACCGCTGGATGTTTGAATATGAAATCAGAAAAATAGCCCGAGGATCGCACCCCCCCGCGCGAAAAGCGGATCACAAACAAGAATAGAGAACAACTGCTCTGCCGGAAGAAATGCTAGAAGCGATTCACAGGATGTAGCCTCTGACAGTTTGTGTTCTAACGGCAGAGAAATGTGGATTTTTGGAGGATTTGCAGCTCTTCAAACACATTTAAGCCGACTTTCTCCCGATTTTAAGCCGAACACCAATGAAAGACTTCCTGATCGATATCTGAACGGTTAGCGGTGAGCTGCTCTCCTCGCATTGAGTCATGTGACCTCAGTATTGATGCACGCTCTTCTCTGAGAGGGGATCCGGTGGATTGAGAGTATCTGTCATTCAGACAGCCGCTGATTTAGTTCTCCAGTATCGAGTGTGTATTTGAGATCTGTCTCCTTATAGATTGGGCGGAGATGCATTCATGGACCCGGCGGGAAAGATGGATTCGGGTTTAGACTCGTTTGAGCCATTTTCTTTGGGACTGTGTTTTTGTTTTACCTCTTCGCTCTGAATCATCCAGGCAGAAAAAAGGGCCCCTAACTCAAGGGATGAGCCGGCGTTGTTTCTGCTGAGAGAATTTAATTTTCCAAAGTTTTCCCGAGCAAATGTTTTCCAGCCTTCCTCAAGCTCTTTTAGAGTGTTTTTCTTCTCCAGTCCGTTTCATTTAACTGGTTCAAAAAAGATTTTAGCGTCACTTTCTGGAAGAAATTCTCTCAAAAAATTTAATTTGTGACAAAGAGAATGTTTAAATATTTCTAATCAGTTTTCTGAGATGTTTTAAGAGATTTTTTTTTATTTTATTATCTGTTCAGCCACTTAACTCTGAGCTGTGGATCATTCAGACAGAAAAAAGGGCCCCTAACTCAAGGGCTGAGCCAGCGTTGTGTCAAAGCTGCAGTTTAAAGTGGAACTTTAGGCTCTTTGTTAGCAGCACACAGCAGTCACAAATACACATTTGTTCTCATATCTTTAGCTGATGGATGAAAAGGGCCAAAGAAAACCCAGTTTGACAGACAGGAAACAGGATTTCTGAGGATTTCCCAAAGAGCTGCGGGCTGAAAACTGAAAACTGGGCAGATCTCAGCCACAAGTCCTTCAAACATTTGAGGAATACAGGAATACAGATTGCAGCTGCCAAATTCCCTAAAAAAAAAAAGGCGTTAGCGACCGTTTAAACCTGCTGTCTCAGAGAATCCTAAAGGAAAAGAGGCTCTAACAGAAAGGACTCCACAAATCTGACACTTCACACTGAATTTACCAGGAAGTCTGATGTGATCAGCATTGATTCAGCTTAAAAAGTTTCCATTCTGAGAGTAAAACCGCTCCCTAAACTGTTCAAAAAGCATCTGAAACGAAGGCTGGAACAAAGTTTGGAGTCAAAGAGAAGCTCTCGGCCTTTCTCTTTACCTCAGTACTGCTTTACACTTGTCTCTAATCAAGGCAAAATTAGCAGCTATGTTCTATCTTTTCTATAAAACACACTTATTTGAATTATTTGTTGTTTCTGTCTTGCAGAGAGAAAAGGACCTGAGACAAACGCACCCCCCAGGCGTCTTCGGGCTCGGTGGCTACATGCTCAGCGATCTCTGACTCCAACTGCACATCTGTACTAAACAGCAGGAGCTATGGATTTTGTAATGAAGCAAGCTTTAGGTGGTGAGTGCTCCCCCTTTCCCTTTGAGCACAAGTGGGCCTATTCTCCGAAAATGGAGGCATGACGGGGGCAGAAAGAGGAGCCGCCGTTCATCTTTTTTTGGCACGTTGTGGCTGTTTGTTGCCATCTATCGGAGATGGAAACCAGATGGCTCAGGAGGCTGCACAAAAGAGGCACAAAGAGGCAGGAAAACCCTCCGTTTTGCTTTCTTATGCACAAACACACCCCCAGAATATAATAGATAATAAAAGAGAGTTTCAACCAAAAAAAAAAAAATTTAGATAAGAAATGGCTGTCTCCTTCTGCTTCTACCCTCAATATTTTGCGTTATTTCGTTGTGTGTCTCCAGCATGTTGCTTTTATCTGCTCCTATCCAGGCTCGGTGGTGTCGAATTGCTGGCGTGAAAACAACCGGTGCCAAAGGCCAAAATGGGCATATCTTTATCGAGCAAACGGCTTTGAGAGAGCAGCGTTATTTCATCAGATATGATGTCGTTTTTTGACCCATTCAGAACAGTTTCTGAGGTCTTTGTCACCAGTGTGCTGATTATTATGGTTATTGTGATCATATCATTCGGTGAAAGAGAGTTTTTTTTTCTTCTCTGTGGAGAGCTGAAATGATTTCCATGGCTTTGGGTGTTGAGCTTTAGAGGAGAGCTCCTCCTGGTAGCCTCCGTTTTGCTCCTGGTTGGGGCTTCCGGATGGTTCCGGTATGCTCGGGGAAGTGGTGGCCGGGCCTTCGGGGCCTGGAAGTCACGGCTCTTTAGATTAGCCCTCTCTTCTAATTTCATCAGCTCACTGACCACAGCCAGGATAAAATGAGATTTATTCCCTTAGGGTTCGGCTGCCC
>CAJRST010036666.1:21709618-21721704 GCA_907169785.1 Menidia menidia
GCGAAAAAATGTGATTTTTTCCTCTGTGTGTGTGCCTCCCCCCCCCCCCCCCCCCCCAGAACTCGTTAGCATACCCTCGTTCAACAGTCATCCCTCTCTCTTAATTTCTTCTCCTCTGCCTCCATCCATTAGCACCTTTTTACCCACTGCAGCATTTTACAGACCTCTCTCTTTCTGTTTCCTGATCATTACTGGGAATAGCTGGTCTGTACTGGGAACAACTGGTCTGTACTGGGAACAGCTGGTCTATACTGGGAACAGCTGATCAATAGTGGGAACAGCTGATCAATAGTGGGAACAGCTGGTCTATACTGGGAACTGCTAATCTGTACTGGGAACTGATTGTACTGGGAACAGCTGATCTGTACTGGGAATAGCTGGTCTGCACTGGGAACAGCTCATCTATACTGGGAACTGATTGTACTGGGAACAGCTGATCTGTACTGGGAGCAGCTGATCTATACTGGGAACAGCTGGTCAATAGTGGGAACAGCTGGTCTGTACTGGGAACAGCTGGTCTGTACTGGGAACAGCTGGTCTATACTGGGAACAGCTGATCAATAGTGGGAACAGCTGGTCTATACTGGGAACTGCTAATCTGTACTGGGAACTGATTGTACTGGGAACAGCTGGTCTGTACTGGGAACAGCTGGTCTGTACTGGGAACAGCTGATCTGTACTGGGAACAGCTGACCTATACTGGGAACAGCTGGTTTGTACTGGGAACAGCTGGTCTGTACTGGGAACAGCTGGTATGTACTGGGAACAGCTGATCTGTACTGGGGACAGCTGGTCTGTACTGGGAACAGCTGGTCTATACTGGGAACAGCTGATCTATACTGGGAACAGCTGATCAATAGTGGGAACAGCTGGTCTATACTGGGAACTGCTAATCTGTACTGGGAACTGATTGTACTGGGAACAGCTGGTCTGTACTGGGAGCAGCTGATCTATACTAGGAACAGCTGATCTGTACTGGGAACACTGGGAACAGCTTATCTGTACTGGGAACATGTCCTGCCCGGAGCAGGGCTTTAGTTTCCAGCTTGTTTTCATATTAACGGTTTTGCCAAAAGATGTGGCAGATGTTTGATGCTGATTGGCTGGCAGGATATCAGCCCGCGTAGGAGTCCCCCCCCCCCTAATAAAGGACCCCGATAACAGGGTTAATCTGAGGAGAATCTGGACCCGCTGTGGCCAGGCGGCTCCAGCGTTCCGCTTCATTTCCTGTGCAGGTTTTCCTCCTCAGAGTGGTTTATATGCTGATCTCCTCAGACCCTGGGATGACTTATGGGGCTGGGTTTTGGGGCGGTGGGGGCGATCCGTTATTTAAATGAGCTCATTTCTCAAAGCCTCCACCCAGCAGCACCGCCATCCATCCGTCCGGCTGCCTTCCACTTCCCACTTTCTCCACTTTTCCTCAAACTTCTTCCCTTTGGGTGCCTCCTTATATCTCGCACAGCCTCGGAATACTCTGTCCGTCTGCGATTTTATCAGACTTCCGGCCTTTTATTAGGATTTGTTGCTCTGATGTCTGTCGTTGGTGTTTCTCTGGTCTTCATCTTAGTCGTTATTTGAGTCATGATCAGCTTTCTGTTTGCAGTATTCTTTGGTTTGGTTTAGATTCTCAGCTCATTGTGATCCCAAAAGCTAGAGAAAGAAGAGCAAAACCACCCATTTTATTCAAAATCAAGATGTTAGTTATTTTGTCCAGTCTTGTATTTGCAACTTCAAACCTTAATAAAGCCTGTCTGTGATAATACATCATTATATGAGCCTTTAATGCAAACTATAGTCAAAATAATTCAAAAGTCCTACTTTTTTACATGTAAATAAGCTCTATTATGCTTTCTATTAAAATATAATGAAATACATCAGTTAAAAAAGGTGAAAAAGGTATATAAGCTCAAATAAAAAACAAGAATAAGTGGGTTAGTTAATACCTCTGACCGCCTTCATCTGAAAGACTATTTTCTATTTTCTAAAATCTGTCAACAGCGAAAGGTTAAACAATAGTTTAAAGATTTAGACATGAATCCACATGAAAAAGGATGAATTTCCTGAGGATTTGAAGGGAGAACATTTTTAAAAATATAAGTCTGGTGTGTTTAAAGACTTCTGGAAAATCTGCTTTCCTTCTCCTTTGGTTGGGGCTGTAGACAGTAAATGCATATTTCCTTTAAATGGTCTTTTGACGCCATTTTGTTTGATGATTTTATGCATTGAAGTAATTTTTTTGTTTTACGAAGGGACAGAAAACAAAGAGAGAACTAGAGAAGAGGAAATCAAACCCGGTTTAGTATTGAAGGCATCGTGGCTGCTTGTCTCAGATGTGCAGCTCTTTATCTCCTCGAGGACGTTTTACAGAATGTAATTTATAACAGATAATATCATAAAAACAATAAAATGTTAATTTAAAAAGTAAAATTTGAACAATTGACCATTAAAGATTTTCACTTTAAGCATTTTTTTAGATACATTATATTGTTAGGTGGAGTTTTTAAGATTTCCCATCTCTAAAATCTGACTTTTTGTGCCTGATTTTACTCCGTAAAGTCTATTCAGAGGACATTTAATCCCCCACAGGTGCGTGTTTCCCCTCAGCGTGCACACAGCTCCAGCACATATGTTGTGTGTTGGAGTGTTTTAACCCACTTCAGACAGCCTGACCTTAACCAGGCTCCCCGGCGAGGCCCTGGGAGCCTGCCGGTGCCCGCCCCCTCCCCCCAGCTGAGCACCGATTTGTCATCCTCAGGTCCAGCTGCCACCACACGGCGCTGCGGGGCCGTTAGGGCCGAGTAATTTCCCCGAATCATTCTCATTTAGCTCCTGTGGCTTCTTTACTCAGATTTAAAATAATAAATAGATCTGAGAGAGTTGGCCATTCAGAAAGCGGCTTTTTTAAATATCTAATGACTCATTTAGCTCCAGAACGGGAAACTTCACGCTGACCCTGAACTGATTTCCTCTGATGTTGGATGAAGGAAAAAGCAAAAAGCTCCTCTCGTCACGTTTCAAAGCTCTGACCCAGAATAATCTGTGAGGGATTGAAAGGGTTCGGCTCCAGAGGGGACCAGGAGGTTTTCCCTCCGAGGCCTCTGTGTGGTCGGGCTGGTTTGAGAGCGGAGGAACAGCTAAATGGAAAAGACTCCTGGAGGATGGAGGCAGTGAGCCAAACGGTCCTGATGAAACGGGAGTGAGGAGGCGTTCGGGGGCTGCCGGAGCTTTTTTACTGCCTCTCATTATAGCTAGGACATTTCTCACATTTCTCTGGACCACCGTTCATCAAAGTCCTCTTTTCACCATGTAAAAGATGGGTTTTTGCCCCTGCAAGTGTGATTTGGTGCTCATGGGGGGCGTTTATGGTCCAGAGCATTATTCAGCCTTCTTCCTATTCATTATGGTTCAAGAAAAATAACCTGTGTGTTAAAGAAGAACCCCCGACTTGACCTCACTGGGTCCAACAGACTCCCATCCAGAAAAGGTGTCCATCTATCAAATAAATGAACTTTTTATGTCCTCGTAGTGGCCAGAACCAGCGGTCACAATTCTCCATTTTCCCGTTCTGTACATTATTTATTTACTCTTTTTGAAGACTTCTTTTCAGGCCTATTTAACATGGTTCAAAATTCCCATATGTCTGATCTTTACTCTGTTTATGAGTATTTTATTCTTTCGTATTTGTCTATATTTTTCATCGGTTTCCATATTCACTGTGAAAGTGGGATGAAAAAGGACCGTTCTGTTCACTCTTTGCGAGCAGAAGCAGAATATTTCCAGCGTTGGGGGTTGGGATGCTGTTGGGTGTTCAGCACCACGGACAGCACACCGTACATAAATGTTCACAGCTGGTTTTGCAGCTTTCTGTGCTGATAACGTTTGAACCATAAAAGATGGTGTGAATCTGATGGCTGCATTTAATTTTTGAGACAATTCTTCTCTCCTTTGATATGCTACACGACCCCCTTTCCCATTGGACAAACTCGCCCTTCATCCAATATGGCGGCTTTCAAGATGGCAGCCATGTTCAGGACATAGCCAGGGCTATATCAAGGCTATCTGAAGACCGCCCCCCCCAAAGGCTTTCTCGGGGTGGGGGGCTTCAGATAAAATGGTGTTCTGTGACCTTTGAACCCCCCTGTAGATAAAAAGTAATCCCAACATAGACTGTTTTTTTGTATTTGTGTCGTATTTTTACAAATGAAAGACCGAATCAGTCGAATGTGATTTGGTCTCTAACAGGGAGGGGGGGTATGGGGGGGGGGGGGGGTAATGGGGGGGGGGGGGGGGAGGGTGGCACCTGAGCAAACATGGCCCAACACAATCCGGCTCTTTGGATCTTCGGTCTGATGTTCAGGAAAACAGGAAAATCCCACAATGTTACGCAAAAATTAAGAAAGAAATACGACAAAGCATTCCGCCTTCTCTCCGCTTCCTGCTCGGTTGAATGAAGGCGTTAGTTCTGCCGCCGGGAGCACCTGAGAGAAAAATCAATGCCCAGATGGAGTTTTTTTTTCTGCTGGACGATCCATAATTCGCACACTCTGGGGGGGTCCTGTATTTACTATCGATCAGACGGAGGCAGCAAGGCCCCCCCTGAGGGGAGGGGGGGGGGGGGGGGGGTCTTACAGCCGTTCACAGGTCAAAATCAAACATTTATTTAACCCTCCCACTCTCCTCTTAGCTCAGTTTTGACTGCTCATAAAGCAAAAAAGTATGAAATAACCCCCTTTTTTTTTTAGTTTGTCCTTCTTTGTGAACTTGTTTCCAACACAAAACATGTATTTTACACTTATTGTAGTCATTCATGGTCGAATAGACCCTATTTACTGAAATATATGTCTTTTTCAAATAATTTGTAGTGATTTATATTTACTAAAGTTCAGATCAGAGGCATATATTTGGATTTATTATCACAGAAAGGTTTAGTTTGATTAATTTTATTGCTACAGAAACTAAGTCAAATTGAGCCCAATGCAACAGGAGGGTTCATTTACAGGAATATTTTGTAGTTTTGGCCTCGTATTTGACTTTTAACTCGTTTGTTTTTGTGAGGATTCAAAGGAAAAGCGCTTCATTCCTCTTGTCTGTGGGTCAGTCCACCTCATGCTGTTTAAAGACGCTTCAACTTGTGATCCAGAAGGACGAGCTCACCTCACCGGTACCGGCGGCAGATGGCCGGTACCAGATGGAAGCGGGAGTCTTCCTTTGTCTCCGCTGTTCTTTGAAGCTTTTCCAGCTGGCTGTTCTTCCTTCTGGTCAACGTTTGACAGATGTGGCGACTGTAATTCCTACAATGGTTCCACGGCCCAAAAACCTACGATAACTCCCTAATAAATACTGCAGATAATTACACAGAGCAATAAAACAAAGGCATTATATAAGACAGATGGAAAAATAAATCAATTATAAAGAAATTATCAATAAAAAGGGGTTTTATTGGCACTTTGTGGAGGTAAAGGTGGAGACTGAGATACAGGATGTACTGTAACTTACTCTAACTTTCATTACATTAACTTTAAACTAACTTACATTATTTATTTTTATTAAGTTTGCATATATATTATTTTTTCTGACTTTGATGATGTGTCGAGTCGAATATTTGATCAAATTTCACTTCAGATGTTGGAAAATTCGTATGTTTAGTAGATGTTTAGTAGATATATGTGTATATATATATCTGTATATAAGAGAGATGGAAAGAGAAATCAATTATAAAGAAATAATCAATAAAACTGTTTTTTTATTGGCACTTATGGCTGAACAGAGGTAGAGGTGGAGACTGAGATACAGGACGTGCCGTAACTTTTTTTTTTTTTTTTTCCGTATGTTGGAAATGTACTTTGGGTATCGAGTCGAATCTTTGATCAAATTTCACTTCGGATGTTGGAAAATTGGTATTTTTAGGCGATCGGAGGTAGAGGTTCTGCTGTCCAGCCAGGCCTGGACGGGAAGGATTTGTTTTTTTCCTCTCTGTTTGTGTCTCAGCGGGGTCGATGAGCACCGGTTTCTTTCTGTCCAGGGGCCACCAAAGACATGGGGAAGATGCTGGGCGGGGAGGAGGAGAAGGACCCGGACGCCGCCAAGAAGGAGGAGGAGCGGCAGGAGGCGCTGAGGCAGCAGGAGGAGGAGCGCAAGGCCAAGCACGCCCGCATGGAGGCCGAGAGGGAGAAGGTCCGGCAGACCATCCGGGACAAGGTGAGCGGGCCGGACACCCGGCCGGCCGGAGCCCGGGGTCCACCGCAGGCCTCAGAGGAGGCAAGCAAAGGATGGATACCCACATCCATGTGGGCCATTTTGATTACGTCACCAATAGGAAGATCCCAGGCAATGTTCTCGTGACGTTTATTTATTTATTTTTAAACTTCGTTGAGGAGACAGCAGCCATTAAAATAATTTCCCAAATATAAAAATGTTGCAATAAACATGCATTATCGCAATTGCTTCATGTTGGAAAAAAAAACAAAAAAAACAACCAAAAAATGAAATTCCCTTTCCTAAATTCCCTTGATTTAAAAGGAGTGAAATTAATCTTGCAAACACTGAATCAGACTCTATACATAATATTGTGTTAAAATAGTGGATGTTAAATAGGTTTGTACAATAAGTCCAAACAAAGTTTAACCTAAAAAAATATTTATTTCTCACAATTATGAAGGCTGGAGGGTTAGGGTTATGGTTAGGGTCAGGGTAAGGGTTAGGTTTAGGGTTAGGGTTAGGGTTAGGGTCAGGGTAAGGGTTAGGGTTAGGTTTGGCTCATTGGGTTAATTCAGTCCATCAAGCTGTTCAGCTGTAAAGTTCCTGAATGCTAAGCCCCTTTTTTACCTTTAGGGGTCCAGAGACTCCTCTGTGAGGGGGGGTCTCACAGCTCCTGCTGTTGTAGCCTTACAGCTGGTTCAGTTAATGCTGGGGAACATAAGGGGACATTTCGGGGCCTCTAAAAGTACAAATGTGTGATTAGAGGTGCGTTTAAGGCTGTAATGAGCTCCCATCACGTTCACAGCTGGAAAAAGGGAGCTGATGTGTTCAGGTGACATTAATCTGTGGATTTTTACTCATTATTATAAGTTATCCAATGGCTTTTATTCTGTTTATCTTCTTTGTTTTGTTTTTTTTGCTTTATGAAGCAGGACTCAACAGGTTAACCCTTTCTTTCCCAAGCAAAAAAGGAGGAACTGAACATTTTGAGGGTGTTTTCCCTTTTTTAACCCAAAAATAACAGAGTAGGCTCGAGTTGTGTTTCTAGGCAGAAACACAACATGTTTTCTTCCCTGTTGGGTTTGACTGGTCTGACAAAACAGTCTCATTCTAATTTCATTTAAACTCGTAAAACAAAAAGCCTGTCAGTTGTATTTAGTTTCTTCTGTGAATCTGGAGCAAATGTCTGTCTTTCGTCATTTGAATTTCAAATCAATTAAAATGTACAATTTATTTATGGATACAAACAAATGCTAATATTAATTCTAATAATTATGCTAATGCTAATAATAATTATTATTATTATTGTTTTCATAATATTAATACTTAATAAATTCATTGTTTATTATTTATGGGTTATTTATCCCAGAGGGAAGTTGAATCCTCATTAAATATGATGCAGTCTAACATCTTTTCTCGTTTTTTTTGCGCCCCCCCCCTCCAGTACGGGCTGAAGAAGAAGGAGGAGAAGGAGGCTGAGGAGAAAGCGGCCATGGAGCAGGCCTGCGAGGGCTCGCTGACCCGCCCAAAGAAAGCCATCCCCCGGGGGTGTGGGGACGACGAGGAGGAGGACGAGGAGAGCATCCTGGACACCGTCCTCAAGTTCCTGCCCGGACCGCTACAGGACATGTTCAAGAAGTAGAGCCAGCCCAGACCCAGGCCCCCGAGCCTCTGATCTGTGGGTGGGAGGGGTCTGATGACTGTAGATGGTAGGTTAGGGTAGGGGGGGGGGGGGGGGGGGTTAGAGGCTGGACACTGCCTTTGTAGAGACCTTTTCATTTCTACTCCTCCACACTTTCCTCATTCTGCTCCTTTTTATTTTTCCACGCTGCATGTTTCCTGCAGCAGGTTCCTCTTTGTGTGTGTGTGTGTGTGTGTGTGTGGGTGTGTGTGGGTGTGGGGGGGGTTATTTCCAAACGATTTCAGACCTTTTGGCCGGTTCTCATCCTGGAGAACAGCCAACACAGACTTTTCCAGTACTGCCGCCATGTTTTCCAGTAGATGGAGCATGTTTTTTCCTCATGGTGAGTGTTTTATACTTTTATTAGCCCGGTGGAGGTGTTTGTATTAGTAAAAAAAAAACAAAAAAACGAATCATTTGAGTTTTTAGGACATGTGCCTTCATACCATCTCCTCCAGCCGAGGGACTGTAAATGAGGGTTTGATTTTTGAGTAGCATTCAGTGTTTGAGGACTGGATTTAAGACACTTTTGGAATAATGTATTTGATCGCCCAGCGGCCGGCAAAACTTCTGGAAATCCTTTAAAAGACCCATTTGAAGGCGTTATTTGTGCTCCCGTGGCTGAAAGTTGCTCAGAAGCTGATACGACTGCCGTTATTAGACTGAATCAAAAGGTTTTTCGCCCCCAAGCGTCTCTTTCTGTGGCGTTCCTACCTTCTTTACATGGCGATTTAGTCTGATCTCCGTAGACAATCAAAGCGCTAACCACTGCGTAACTGGTGGGGGGCATCATCTTACTATCTTACTATCTTACTATTGATGGTTTGAGAAGCTGTTGAATGAATTTAAACCTAATTTAAATTCGACTTTTCGGCTGATGGACAAACGGACGAGGCGTTCGGAAGCACAGAAGCTCTTTGTTTTTGTCCACGTTTCCCACTGTCGAAGCTCATCCACATCAACACCAAAGAAATACTGGTGAGACCTTATTATTTCTTTTGTCGGCATTAGTTTGTTGTGTGTTTGCGGGGGGGTTGCATGCGTGGAGAAAAGGGGCCGACTCAACTCTGCCAATCTGAGGAAACCTCACAGTCATCGGTGGCGTCGTATTTAAATAGCTGCACTGTAAATGAACTGAATCTATTTAGTGGAAGTACCTCGATATACGGTCATTTATAGCTAAAAACAAAGCATGTTGGTTATTCCTCAAAGACCCGGTGGCTACTCAGTGGTTAGTTATGCGACCGTGTTCGATGAATACATTGTTCCACGAGTTTGTAATCTAGAAGAACTTAATAGGGGTTAAAAAAGTCTCAAGACGAAGTGGTCAGACGCACTTATATAACACGTTCTCTCTTTGGTTTTCTAGCTCAGATAGGATTTTTCACTAGACGAAGCCATATTGTTTAGATCGCAATAATAATCGATAAAAAAAGAGGATCTTTCAGTGTTCACGCGTACCTGTTTGTTTCCGTAAGAACTAGAAGAAAAGATATTTGCGTATCTGTTTGTGGCCATCGCTGTTCTCCTCTCTTAAACGTGTGTGCTGACGTGTGCACGAGGTGGCGTGTGTAGACAAAAAAAGAGGCCATTGTTGAGTGTCTCAGTGTAACGTGTGTGTACTCTACGTGTGTGTGTGTCTTCTTACATGTCTGTGACGTGAGGCCATGTCGACTCATAGTGTGTAAATGTGTCTTTGAAAGCCTAGTCGTGCCATGTTTGGAAAGAAAAAAAACAAACAAAAAATACTTGGAACATTCCTTTCAAGACGTTGAGCATGCAAACGTTCGGAAAAGACGAGACCAAATATCAGAAACGGACGGAGAAAAAAAAAGAAAAGACATAGATGACTTCCTGTTTCTGGCGGCGTCTCCAGGCAACAGAATCCGTGCATTGGATCCAGAAAGACGAGCTCTGTGAGGCGTTCGAGGGTCTCTGCTATCGGAGGGGAAATCGGGAGGGTGGGTGATAAGAGGCGGGATCACATTCCGTGGTTTCCTCTGCTCGGAAACCCATTTCCGAGCACCACAGAAGGTCTTTTCCTCGGCAAACCGCACATTCCCGTAAATCCCATTGAAACGATTTACAAAAAGCCTGAAAACCGGCTTTTAAATGGTTTTTCTTAGATGTTTTTCACACAATTAATCACAAGCATGATTTTTTTTCCTCGTTTTTTTTTATTCCTTTTTAGACGTGGAGAAAATAGTTCTGCAGAATGTTTTAGTGGATTTATTTTTCCTGAAGTTACAAACATGTTTAAGATGCATCCGGACGCTTAACATCTAATATCAAACATCCATCCCAGTACGCTAAAAAATGCCTCTGCAGGCGTATCAAGAACACTGTCGTCACATGGTATCAATTGCAGTTGATTTCTAACCCAGACAATGCCATAAATTGCTAATTTCTTCACATTTTAAATACATATCTGAATATTTGAACAATTATGCTCATCTTTAGATGTTGCCTGATCGAGGCATATTTTCTAACCGTCTGGAGTGTCCTGATGTAGTCAGTAATTTAGGATAATCCTCCAATGTTATCGTTTCTCACTCTCTGTCGGCCATCTTGGTTTTGTGCTCTGGCCAACAGATGGCGTCATAAATATGCATATGTGAATAAAGCCCATGCATATGTTGGAGAACAGCTTGGGAAACACCCTGTTTGCACATCGCAGCTCGTCACATCATTCCTCTTTAAAATCGCCATCACAGCTTTGCACGCTGTGACAAATTTGGGTCCAAACACAAAGCACATTAGCACCAGATGAGAGGGAAAGCAGCGTCCATCCTGAGAGCTCTCACCGGCACACACACACACACACACACACACACGCAAACCTGGAGTTCACCGGCACAAAATACCGGTCAACACTTTATGAGCACAGATGTTTGGTACCGAACCCGAATCCTGGATTTTCAGATTTGTTTTATGGAGAAACAGATCTGGCGCTTTGCCACAAAAGTTCTTGGACAGAAACACAAATAAAAAGACCTGGCCGTGATGCCACAAACCGGACAAAGTTGTGGAGGGAGATGAGATGTCTGGGACCAAAGTAAAACTGCTGAAGCCCCAACGACTGACTGTTTATGTTGTTCTTTGAAAGGACAACTGACTCTGCCTTTATCTCTATCATTGGATATTTCCACAACCCTTTTATTTACAAGTCTTCAAAACTGGCCTTTAATTCTCCCTTTTCCAGCCCCATGAACCTGTATTCATTAAGATTTGCTCTCCCATAGCCTCCGCTGACCTCTTACATATTAAAATGTCTCAGTTGATGCTTAGGAAAGCAGTCTTGATAAAAGACTTTTAAAAGACTACCTTTTATTAAGGCAGTCTCGATAAAAGAGCATAACATTCCTGAGCTAAAATTCACAGCAAAAAGAGGGAAGCAGCTGATTATTTATTCTGCACATCAAAACGACTCAAATCATTTAAATAGTATTTTCTCTAAACTTCAACAATATAAATAAACTCTTTCCCATTTAAAAGTACCACAGTTTCCCAAATAATTCGGTTAACCCATGATTATTATTTGAAAAACATATTAATAATAAATTAATAATAATATTTTTCTTTTTTTTTAACCCTACTCACTCGTTTCTGACTGTTACGCTGAGCCAATCAGTGCCCAGGATACAGAATGCGGCGCTCTGATTAGTCGCCTCTCCATCAACCAATAGTGTGCCGTGTACAATGTCACGTGACCAAAGTAGCTCAAACGGGAGCGCCCAGCTGCTTTTTAAAATCTGCTGTTCGCCACGTATTTTATTCAGATTTGATGAAGTAAATGTTTAGTGTGTTTTAATTGTTATTTAAAAAAATATATTTTTAATCATTTAGGCTGTGAAATACTTATTTATTAATGAATATTTATTCATTTTTTGAAGACCCGTGATAGTGAGTAAAATGGCCGCCGTATTAAACATTTGGTGAGATTAAGAGTCGTCAGTAAGGCACACAGGAGCCCTATTAAACACCTAAACATTAATAACTGCAGCAGGTTTGTCTGCATGTCAACAAAAGTGACACAAACAACACTTTTATGGCCTTACATGGAAACAGAGGAACTAGGTTTTGTTTAATTTAATGGTTTAATTGGCTTAAGCTAACAGAATTAGCTTTAGATATCAGCTAATGTCCGTCCACTGTGTCCTTCTCACTTAGGCGTCCTTCAGGCATTAGACCACTTTCAGTTTGAACT
>CAJRST010036666.1:21725435-21744966 GCA_907169785.1 Menidia menidia
GAAAAATGATCCTCATTAATGTCAGGAACAAGTCAAAGTGCAAAAAGACTTTATTTATTAAGCAAATTGGTACGCTTTGGTGTGTTTTTTTTCAAGCCTCTACACAAATAGAGATCAAACCAGAAAAAGGTTTTACGTTTAATAAAGAATACGTACAGTTGTTGGATAAATAATGTTAATACTTAAAGCCATGCTACGTCAACAAAATGATAAAATCTACATTACATATTTCAAGCTTAAACCATTTAAATATTGTAACAGAATTCATACAGGGGAAAAAACAACCAAACTAACTTTGAAATGGCAAAAAGAAACAATCTCATTTTGAACCTGGAGGCTAAAAACTTCTGGAAAAAGTGAGGAGAGTGACACTAAAAGGCTGAAAAACTAGGAACAAAACAAACAAACCGACTGGAGGAGCTAATGGACAGCTAATCAAGCTAACTGCCAACAGGTGGGTTAAAAAAGAGAACCTAAGAGAGGCAGAGTCCCTCAGAAAGAAAAGAAGGCAGGGGGTAAAAACAACCAAACTAACTTTGAAAAGGAGTCTTTTTAGGCAGTAAATAATTTTAGATGCTGTTTGAATAAAGAAACTGGTTTGAGTCCCCCCCCCCACCAGGCTTCAATGCATAGACGGCTGTCATGGTTAACAGTTACCTATAAACATAAATTAAGACTTCTCCTATTTATATGGAATGTTTTCTTTAAAAAACAGCCCTCATTTTTTGCTGAACATTTAGTCCTTGTTGAAAAAAGTCACAATTATTTAACAAGGCGGGCACGAGGTGGAGACATTAAACTTCCTCGACCCAGAACAAACTACCTAAAATCCACAGTGCATTATAGAGCCATATTTCACTGGAACCAACTGCCGATAACCACACGAAGAGTTCAGAACAGAACAAGCTTCAAAAAGATACTGTCTTCAGAACTACTGCAGATGATATGATGAACTGACCTGTGTATATATGTTGTATATTTCTACTCTTGTTTATGTTCTTATCATTTCCTGCTGTGATTTATTTTCATTTTTATTATTTGTTCATAATGTAATGGAATTTCTTCATGTGAGGACCCCAGGAAGACGAGTGGCCATTCATTTGGCAGCTAATGGGGATCCTGATAAAACTAAACTAAACTGAACCTACACAGAACACAGAGTCACGGAGGACCCGCGGGGTAAGTCTGACCAGGTCCAGAGGCCGAACCCGGCGTAGAGGGGCTCGGCTGAGGTGGTCCTGAAGGTGTGGAGGTGGGTCAGGGCGCCGGACAATACCCTGTAGAAGGACACCCGGGCAGCCTCGCGGTCCACGTACACCCCCACTCTGCGGGGGGAGCCGGAGGGGGAGGAGGCCCAGGGGATGGACACCCCTTTCTTGTTGTGCCACGCCGAGAACCCGCCCGGGCAGGAGTAGAGGCTCCAGGACCGGCCGCTCCCTCCGAACCAGCCGTTGTTGTTGCCCCCCCCCCCGCTCCGGCCGGGGCCTCCGCAGCTGACCGACACGTGGACCCCTCCGGCCACCTCCACCTCCCAGTAGCGGCGGCCGGTCAGGGGGCCGGCGCACAGCAGCTGGTGGTCCTTCTCGAAGCGGTCGGCGTGGGGGGGGTAGTCCTGCCCCTCCTCTGAGAAGGCCAGCCTCCGGCCGCCCTCGGACAGCTTCACGTGAGGGTTGACCGTGTTGGCGTCCACGCGGAGTTCACAGGAATCTGACGGCGAAAAGGAAAGAGAGGGGATTTAAAGCCGATTTCACTCTTTTAGATTCAGAGAGAAGAGACCAATGGCTGCCTGACCTCGGCCCGAAGTGGACAAGGGTCCGTGGCTTACAATTAAAAAACGGTGTCAGAGTTTCCTCTTTCCACATAAACCTTTGAGTAAAAACTTTAGTTTTCAGATTAGACCGACACATTTCTTTCTAATACACTTTTCAGTGGATTTACAATGAAAAAATCCCCCTAAATGGTCTTTATCCTGTCAAAAAAACACTGGCTGTTGTTAAAATCCAAATATTTTTGTCATATTTAAGCTCATTATTTCCTAATTATCTATATGTGTTGACTAGTTTATAAGGGCTAATGTGTTTATGCTTTTAAAGCTAACTTTTCTAAGCTAATAGATAGAAGAGATGCACAGTCATGTGAAAATGAATCATTCGAATTCAACACGGAAAGTAGAAAAATGTCAAACGTTGAGGGAAATGATTGTGCAATATTTCAGTCTGTGGCCTCAGTGCAACAACAACATGATTTATTTTTACGTCATTGGTCACTTTCACTTCTCTATTCCGTCGGGAGTTTTATTCTTTCTGCTATTTTTGGATAAGCTGAAGGTCGGTTAAGAATTATTCTAACGATTTGTATCAGCCCTCTGAGTGATGCTGGAACTGGAATTTCCCTGAAGGAATCAACCCAAAGTCTGAATCGGAAAAAAGAAAAGATCTATTTTTGAACCTGGTAGATAAAAACTGCTGGAAAAAGTGACACTAAAAGGATGAAAATCTAGGAATAAAACAAACAAAACGGCTGGAAGAGCTAATTGACAGCTAGTTAAGCTAACGGCCAATATGTGGGTTAAAAAAGAGAACCTAAGAGAGGTAGAGTCTCTCAGAAAGAAAAGAAGGCTGGTTCACGAATCCTAAAACAATCCTCCATCTTCAAATTACTGAGAACCCTCATTTGTCTTGGAAACTTTACGGGATGGGGTGGAGACACTCACATTTCCTCAGATCTGGTCTGGACCACTGGACTCCCCCAGGTTTGACCCTACAAAGAAAGTCACCAGGAGAGTTTCTGGTTACTGGGGGGATGGCTGGAGGTCACTTCCCCCCTCAGGCCTTCGGGCTTCTCTGTACCTGAGCGTGGCCAGTCTGAACTCGGGGTCATCTACTTTAGCCGCCAGGAGCTTCTCCCCGGACTCCCCCAGGGGGTTGTAGCTCAGGTCCAGGTGGCTCAGATGGGAGGGGTTGGAGGTCAGAGCCGAGGCCAGATAGCCGCAGCCCTCCTCAGTGACCAGGCAGCCGGACAGCCTGCAGACAGGCAGGACGTTTGGCATAAAGATGGAGGCTTAACCACAGAATAGAGGCGGCTACGGTGGCCCACAAGGGTCAGCGCATGCTAAAGCTGCAGCACGACCATGTGAGCCTCAGGAAGCAGCGTGATTGGAAAAATCAGGTTAAAAGGTTTCGGACATTTCTGAAATACTGGAAATGGAGATTAAATAGTATCATTGATTGATAATGAAGTTAATGGGTCATAAAACTCCTGCATTTTTGTTATTGATTGATTTTATTCTTGCTTTAGTTTTGAGACACCGGTTTCAGTTTGTGTTTATATATATTTGTATATTTGCTTGTTTATTTCTAAACCCACTTATCCCTACAAAGGAGGGGGGGGGTGTAAATATATATACACGTGTGGATGGAGAGTTTGTGTATATATTTGCATATGTATACTTGTGTGCATGTGATTATATATGTGAAAATGTGTGTAAAGTTATGTATTTGCTTAAAAGTAAATATATGGATTTATTTTTTGGGTGAATTTTGGATAAGAGGAAACAGGAAAAAGTATTTTGTGGATTCAAAAACGACAAAAAAATAATTAAATAAAAAAATTAAGTTATTAAAAAATTTTAAATTCTTTTTTAAAAATTCAAATGTATTTTTAATCAGTAAAATAGTAAACAGAAATTATTTGGGGGGTTGAAATTCTTTTGTTGGGCCAAAATATTTTTGGGGGGGCCAGAATAAAGTAATACCGTCATTTGTTGTGAGTTCAGCACTGTATTTGTTTTGTTCTTTGAGCAAGCTGATGTTCATGTACAGCTAATTTTGTGTAGCAGTAAAAAAACATATACCTATGTCTTGAATTTGGAAAAAAAAGGAGATTTTATTAATAACTAAAGCAGGTTCAGTGAATGTGCATCTGAAACTGGGGGTTTCGGTACCTCAGAAAAGGTTAAGAATCTCAGCTATGAACAGAGAAGTGAGTGAGCCCCCACCCTGAAGAAGCCAGAGACTGTTCTTGGGTTTTACGTGCTTACCTGAGAGTCTCCAGCCTACAGCGAGGACTTCCTATCCCCACCGACAGCCGCCGGACCCCCGAATCCCGCAGGTTGTTGTTGCTCAGGTCCAGCCGGCTCAGACTGGAGGACCCGGAGCTCAGGAGGCCGGACAGGGCCTCACAGCTCCCCTCGGAGAGCTGGCACTCGCTCAGCCTGAAACGGGTTAAAAAAATGTTTAAAGTCTTCTCTGGGTATAAAAGACTCCAAAAAACAATCACCGGGGACAGTTTGAGATGAAAATCTGCTCCAAACAAGCGAGAAACGGCAAACTAGAGCCAGTTTAGACAGGCGTCACCACGGCAACGCCGCCATCCTACCATTAGTGTTGGTTCTTTATCAGGAGAACAGAAGATTAATTGGATTGAAGTGAGAGAAACCGGATAGCCGAGGCCGGGGCTGACCTGAGACTGTCCAGGCTGGACGGTGTCCTCTGCATTCCAGCTGTTAGCAGCTGGACGCCTGCGTCCAGCAGCCGGTTGCTGCTCAGGTCCAGCTCTCTGAGGCGGCCGGACGGCAGGCCCAGGTCAGCGAGGCTCCGGTCTGAGAGGGAACAGCCGCTCAACCTGTCGAAATGCCCACCGAAGCATTAGATTTTAAAGGCATTTAAAAATGCCTTTTGCAGAAAAAAAGGTTGGAAAGTCTCATCCAGTGCTGCAGAAAGATGATCAGAGAATGGATGTTTGCTCGATTATCTGATGCAATCGTCTTTATTTCTGATGCAAAACAATATTAATGCAGCTTTAACACCAGAAAACGTCCCTGTTTCTGAATGTGGGCATTCAAGCTTTTATGTATCCCACAGAATTCCTTTAACTTGCTTGTTGGAGGGCTTAAAGTTTCCTGTAAATTCAGTTTTAAATGATTGATTGTTGCTAATTTCACTACAAATGAGGAGGAGAAAAATTCCCCAATATGAGCTTTTAAAAAACTTTAGAACAATCGAAACAATTAGCAGTTAAACACACTCATCCCGACACAATAATGCTATAAATATGAATAAATAAGCTCCTCCTCATTACAGAAATAGAAATTCTTGTTACTCTACAGCCATAAGAAACGGACATAAGATGAAATTACTGTGAAGCCTTTGGTCATTCTTTGAAAATCTGTTCATGCTAACTTTAAAATAGAAGAAGGGGTGTGTTTTATGAGCCTGAGGTCTCATTAATGGTGCGGTTTTTCTGACCTGAGAGTCTCCAGCTTGCAGTCTGGAATGGACAGCGCGGCGGAGAGCCGCCTCAGGCCTGCGTCCGGCAGGCTGTGGTTGCTCAGGTCCAGCTCTCTCAGGCCGGACGAGTCGGAGCTGAGGAGCGAGGCCAGGGCGTCCACGCCTCTCTCCGACAGGTTGCAGAAGCTCAGCCTGGACGAAAAAAGGCGAAAGCGGAAGGAGGTTAAGTCCCTGTCCGGCTTCGGACGCGATTCCTGACCACCTGTTAGCTCGCTTACACGGCTTTTCGGGAGGCCTTGACCACCGGCAGCAGCCTCAGAAGAGCCTCCTCGGAGGCGGAGTACTTCTGGAGGTCGAACACGTCCAGGTCGGCCTCGGACGACAGCAGGACGAAGACCAGGGCCGACCACTGGGCGGCGGACAGCTTGTCGGACAGCGGGCCGGACGCCAGGGCCCGCTGGACCTCGTCCAGCAGGGAGCCGTCCCTCAGCTCGGCCAGGCAGTGGAACAGGTTGAGGCTCTTCTCCGGGGCGGGGCTCTGCTCGATCTGCTCCCGGATGTACTGGACGGTGTCCCGGCTGGTCTGGGTCTGGGTCGGGACCAGCAGGCCCTGGAGGAGAGCCTGGTTGCTGGGCAGGGACAGGCCCAGCAGGAAGCGGAGCAGCATGTCCAGCTGACCGCCTGGACTCCGCTGGGCCCTCCGCACCGCCGCCCGGTAGAAGGCCGCGGCCGTTCCGTCCCCCCCACCGGACCCCGCCAGCCTCTGCTGGACCGCCTGCAGGAACCCAGGCCGCCCGCTGACCGCCGGCTCCTCCAGCAGGTTGACCCCGGTGCGGCTAAAAGTCAGGTGGACGTGCAGGGCCGCCAGAAACTCCTGGACGCTCAGGTGGACGAAGGAGAAGACCCGGCCCCGGCGGAGCTCGCTCTCCTCCTTGAAGACCTGCGTGAAGACCCCCGAGTACCTGGACGCCGCCGCCAGGTCCATCCCGCTGTCGGTCAGGTCGGACTCGTAGAAGATGAGGTTCCCCTTCAGCAGCTGCCGGAAGGCCAGCCCCCCCAGAGCGTCCAGCGCCCCCCGGCCCTCCGGAGTCCACAGCTGCCCCCCCCCCCTCCCCCCCCCGCCGCGCCTCGGCCCCCCGGCCCCGGTCTGAACCAGCAGGAAGTGGACGTACATCTCGGTCAGGCTCCGGGGCAGCTGGCCCCCCCCGCCCCCCCCCCGCCGCCGGACCGCAGGACCTCGTCCAGGACGCCGGCGGAGATCCGGCAGAAGACCGGTATGCGGCACATGACCCGGAGGCAGCGGCAGCGCCGGACGTGGGCGACCACGGCGCCGGCCCGCCCCGCGTCCAGGAACCTCCCCCGGAAAAACGCCTCCTTCTGCGCGTCCGTGAAGCCCCGGACCTCGGTCAGCCGGCCCACGCAGCCGGCGGGGATCTGACCGGCCGCCGCCGGCCGCGTGGTGATCCAGAGGCGGGCGGCGGGCAGCAGCTCGCCCCGGATCAGGCTGGTCAGCAGCAGCTCCACCGGGGCCGGCCGCCCGGCGTCGGTCAGCGCCTCGGCGCCGGCGAAGTCCAGGGCCAGCCGGCTCTCGTCCAGGCCGTCCAGGACGAAGACCACCCGCAGGCCCGCCAGGCCGCTGACCCCCGCCTCTCCGGCCGCGGGGAAGAAGCGGTGCAGCAGCCCCGCCAGGCTAAGCTCCGCCCCCCGCAGCAGGTTCAGCTCCCGGAAGGCCAGGGGAAACAGGAAGTGGACGTCCCGGAGGGCCCGGCCCCGGGCCCAGTCCAGGGCCAGCTGCTGGGTCAGGACGGTCTTCCCGATGCCGGCCACTCCGCTGGTCAGCACCGTCCGGACCGGCTCCTCCCTCCCGGGCGGGGCTTTGAACAGGTCGTCCAGGGCGACGGCCGGCTGGGGTCCGGGCGCCGTTTCCAGCTGACCGGCCTCGTGTCCGGCGCCCCCCCCGGCCCCCTCCGCCAGGTGGAGCTCCGTGTGGATGGGGTCAGGAGCGCCGGCCTCCTCCTCCCCCCCCCCCTCCGGAAAAGCCCCGGAACAGGCGCCCGGCCGTCTCCTGGATTTGGCTTTTGAGCGCACGCCGACAAACCGCCACTCTGTTTTCTGAGCAAAGAAACCAGCGGACCGGTCAAGGACCGGCCGGAACAGAGGTCAGGAGGTCAGGAAAGCTGAGGAATACCTGATATTTTGATAACCACTGGTAAAAAAACACTACACCCACAATACAGGAGTAGATAGGTATTTTAAATGACATTTACCTTATGGAAAGGATCACCTTCTCCCTCTGACTTAAAAAAAACTTACTCTCTAAAAGGGGGTCAGGTGGGTCAAATATGCTGGTCCAGAATGGGTGACCATGCAATGCTGCTATTTATTCTATTTTATTTGAATGTTTTTGTCACAGCGGTGTGGTCTGGTTGGGGTTTTTGGTCCCGTCTCCATGTGGTCTGGTCATTTCCTGTTTTATTTTGATAGTAACTCTCCTCTGGTTTCAGGTCTCTTGGCTCTTCCATCTGTCCAATTGTTATTCGTCCAATTGTCTTCCTGATCACCGATTGTGTTCACCTGGAGTTCCCTTCCCCTCCTGTGTTAAATAGTCCGTGTTTTGCCTTGTGCGTTTACTTCGTGCTGAGCTAAACCAGTTCATAGTAAATCCTTTACTTTTTCGCCTTGAACCCTGTTTTCTCCTCGTAAGAGTAATTTTGATTTTGTACATCTGAGTTTTTGTTCTCGACTCCCTGAGTATGATTTTGATACTTCCTTTATGATCCTTTTCTTGCCTTTTCTATCTGTACCTACGCATCTGAGTCCTGCCTCAGTTCCAGCCTGTCCGTTTAGCTGTATCTAAGTATCACACTTTACTTCAAAACCACCTGGTGGACATTTTATCCATCAATTTTTTGCTTTTTCATGTAAGTCTATCTTCCCCAGTTTGTTCAAAGTTGTTGGATTTAATTAACTTAACTTTCTATTACACAAAAAATAATTGTGAGTGGCAGTAGTAACGTTGTACGTTCCCTGAAAGCATCTAACACTCTCATAAAATAAATCAGTCAAAGTAATTAATCGGAATGGGAATTGGGGTCTCACCGGGTCTCTGCGGGCCTTCTGGGAGCCCCTCCCACGTGATCCTCCTCAGGAGGGACAGCAGGACCTTCAGGAGGGTCTTGCACCGTTCGGGGTCCAGGCCCTCCAGCCCTTTGAGCTCCGGGCAGAGCGGAAGCTCCCTCAAACTCTCCAAGAAGGAGACCAATCTCCTCTCCAAGATCTGAAACACAACAAGGCCAGTAGTTTTAACCCATCAAATCACCGGAATGAGGTCAAATGGAGACAAATAAAGTGAAAATGATTTACACAGACCATAAATATGTGCTCCCAATTTGTTTGACGCTCCTTCGAAAGTTGATTATAGGAAACATCTGGGCACCCCCCTTCAAATCTGAAATGTGAATGAAATGATGCTCCATTATTACATATGTAAACATCTGACTCCGCTCAGGCTGGGCTAAAGTAACCCCCTCAGAGAGCCCTGAACTGCCCCTCAGCTCATCCAGGAGCTGATTAAAGTCACTAGCTTCTCTCAAAAAATGGGGCTGTGAGGCATCTTTATGTGGTCTAAGACGGCTTACGGTTCATCAGAGGAGGGGCTCTGACCCCCGAACTGAAGAGGGGACTCTTTGGACTGGCTGCTCCTGACAGACAAACAGCTGGGCACCCGGGAGCCCGGCCTCTGCAGCTGGATCCTGAAACACAATCCCACAAAAAATTAATTTACAGTACAGTAGTTATTTGTAAAAAAAAAAAAAAGAAGTTTATTCAGTAGTTTTATTTGATAAACAAACGTTTGGGCCTGTAAAAACGTTTTGTATTTTGGTTTCAATGTATTATGGAGTATTTAATTGTATGATAATTTAAAATACATAAGAGAAATTATTTAAAAAATGATAAAAAATTGAAAAAATTATCAAAATAATATAAAAAAATATTTTAAAAAATAGAGAAAATAAAATAAATAAAAGAATAATAAAGAAATAAAATAAATAATACAAAAAAAATCCCTTCACGGATTTCGCCTATCATGGGCTCTTTTTGGTTCACTGAACCACAGTGAGAGCCCACAAACTGTGAGTGGAGGCTTACAGATCATCAGAGGAGGGGTTCTGTCCCCCAAACTGAAGAGGGGACTCTTTGGACTGGCTGCTCCTGACAGACAAACAGCTGGGCACAGGGGAGCCCGGCCTCTGCAGCTGGATCCTGAAACACAATTCCACAAAAAATGATTATTTTACAGTGCAGTAGTTATTTGTTAAAAAAAAAAATAATTAAATAAATAAAAAAAGTTTATTCAGTAGTTTTATTTTTAAACAAACACTTGGGTTTTGGTTTTTTGGTTCAATGTATTATGGAGTATTTAATTGTATAAGTTAAAATAGATTTTTTTAAAATAGAAGAACATTTTTAAATAAATGTATTAAAATAAATTAAAAAAGAATTAAACAATAATATTTTATTCTAAAAAAATAATTTGAAAAATAATTAAAAATAAATAAAATAATTTAAAAAATGAACATGATTAAAAAATAATAAAAACAAAATCCCTTCACGGATTTCGCCTGTCATAGGTTCTTTTTGAAACGTAAAACGAGGGTTCACTGTACCACAGTGAGAGCCCACAATCTGTGAGTGGCGGCTTACAGATCATCAGAGGAGGGGTTCTGTCCCCCAAACTGAAGAGGGGGCTCTTTGGACTGGCTGCTCCTGACAGACAAACAGCTGGGCACAGGGGAGCCCGGCCTCTGCAGCTGGATCCTGAAACACAATCCCACAAAAAACGATTATTTTACAGTGCAGTAGTTATTTGTAAAAAACAAAAAGAAGTTTATTCAGTAGTTTTATTTGATAAACAAACGTTTGGGCCTGTAAAAAGGTTTTGTATTTTGGTTTCAATGTATTATGGAGTATTTAATTGTATGATAATTTAAAATACATAAGAGAAATTATTTAAAAAATGATAAGAAATTGAAAAAATTATTAAAATAATATAAAAAAATATTTTAAAAAATAGAGAAAATAAAATAAATAAAAGAATAATAAAGAAATAATATAAATAATACCAAAAAAATCCCTTCACGGATTTCGCCTATCATGGGCTCTTTTTGGTTCACTGAACCACAGTGAGAGCCCACAAACTGTGAGTTGCGGCTTACAGATCATCAGAGGAGGGGTTCTGTCCCCCGAACTGAAGAGGGGACTCTTTGGACTGGCTGCTCCTGACAGACAAACAGCTGGGCACAGGGGAGCCCGGCCTCTGCAGCTGGATCCTGGAACAGAAGGAATAAGAGGGTGGATGAGAACAGCTGGAAACCAGACTCTCTGACTCATTTGGGTTTGGGCCGGATGCAGAATTATCTCCCAGCTCTCTCGGCAGCAGGTAAAAACCTGAATAAAACTACGGAAAAGCAATGAGTCTGAGCTCTTTTTGTCCATATGAGGCTGCCATCCTTTTCAGGGCCTGCACAATGATGAGAAACGTGTTCATTTGTACAAGAAAAACCTGTTAAATGACATTTTTTCTGTTTCTTCTGAGCCGAAGCTAAACCAAATAAATTTTGATCTAAAGCAGAGCCTTGGTCTCAATCGTTTTTTTCTGTGGACATAACATGATGTCATCGGTTTAACTCTTAAAATTCCTACAATTTTCACTTAAAATGTTAATAACTGGTCTGGAGGACTTTAACTGGAGTTGGAGTTTATCTGTTATCTGTATTTTGCTGCATTTGTTTATGCTGTTTGGTGTCTAATTTAGTCATTTTCCTGTCTTTTTTCTGATCTTTTGCGCTGCATTTTGGTAATTTTGTGTCTGTTTCTGGTATTTTGCACCACGTTTAGTTTTTTTATGGCTATTTACCAGAGTTTTTGTCCATTTCTTTTTCGAATCTGCTGTTTTGCAGCAGTTTGCCGTTTTGTGTCTCTTTTGTCTCAACACCCCTCTGGATGACAGATTTGTTGTGGACTGACTGTTTTCCTGGAGGACTTTAACTGGAGACCTTAAACCTAACAGGAGCATTTTGTTGGAGTTTATCTGTTATTGTGGGATTTACAGGAAAGTTACATCACCGGAAAACTCTCCTTTGAAGACATTTTTACAGAAAAACCTTCAATCTTTTATAGATCACCCTTTAATTGCTGCATTTTTCTCTAAGTTCTGATTGTCCGAGCTCACCTCTCAGCTTTGGCCCGGCTCTGGTGCTCCTCAGAGGAAGCCTCCCCTCCCTGGTCATCATCCCTCTGCCTCATGGCCACCGGTCACCACCTGCCGGGAGAGGGGTCACATGTCGGCCTTCCCCCGAACCACATGACCAAAACAGAGCCCCTAACAGTTGTAAAGCCCCAAAAAGGCACCATAAACATCCACCTGATGGATTCTGACCTAAAGTCAGAGGCTTGGAGCTGCTGTTTCTCATGGAAGTGAGAATTATTCCTGTTTATTGTAAAGTATAAATAACTTCAGGACTCATCCTGAAGTTATTTATACTTTACAGACCTCAGTCCAGTTTCACTTCTCTGCCACTTTAAAACATCTTCACTTGTGCTCGATTCCAGGTTTTTTTATATTTAAAATGGATATTTGTGACGATTATTCTAATTATTTTTCATCTATTCTGGCTTTTATGTGGAAGTTTTGACACCGATGGGTGAGACGAGAATTTTCTCTGCTCACAAACAATATCAGAAACTAAAATAAAATAAATCCTTGTGAGACTCTTCATTAAACCTGTAAGCAGATGATCTCAGCAGCCTATTTTTCCAACAAAACAAAGCTCTGATCTGAGCTCACAGCGTGTCTCTCTCAGTCTTTCTTACATGCCGGTGACTCACATCTGGATTTTAACGCACAGCTGTTCAGACAAACATCTCCCAAACACCATGGAAGAGGGATTCTCCACGTCTGTGTGGCAGAAACAGCTTGAGAAACAGTTTTCACTAGAACTTCTGTGTCTCTGTCCATTTTTCTGAGCTCCTGTAACGTCGTTTGACGCGTAAGATCGCAGAGTTGTTCCATTACGCAACCAAAAAAAGGTCCAAAGTCCTCAAAACAAATACAGAGATCCGGTCAGGGGGGCTAAACCAAACAACCAAACAACCTGGATGACGTTTGTTACAATTAACAGGTTTGTTAATTAGAGCTTTAAACCCAGCGTGCGGTTGACACCCGTCAAAAGTTTGATTCTTTATCTTTTTTCTTCTCTCTAATTCAAGCAAGGCGCTTTAAAATGGTACTAGTCTCTTTATTGAATGGATCCAAATGAAAAAACTTACCTTTGGGCTGAGAAAGCAAACCGTGTTAATCTGTTGCGTCTTCCTTTTGTTTTTCTTGTGACAGTGGGCGAAGATGACGTCACCGAATCCGGAAGCAGAAACATTAAGCAACCGAATTGTGTTTTTTTTTTTTATGAAATCACGAATAGTTACATATGTATATATTAATCTATATTTCGTGTGAAATGTTGTATAAATATAGATGTGTATATGTATAGATATGTATATATGTCTATGCTATTGTATATCTGGAGTTGGTAACAAAAACAGTTTCACTTTGGGATTATTAAAGTATTTCTGATTCTGATTTCCACGAAAAGAGAATGTCCCCCTCAGATCAACCAGTTAGTGGCGAGAAAACCTTTCTGTGGGATCAGGAGGAGCAAAGACAGTGTGTTGTGGTCATTTCCACTTTCTCGGTTGACCTCAGGGCTTCTATCTGACGAGTTTCAGTCGCGGAACAGCTTCACCGTCTATTGGAAATATCCCTCAGAAAAAAAAGATATAACTGACAAGTCTCAGTGGTACATTCATAGTTTTCTTCTCTGACCAAAAGTGTGAAATCAGCCTGCTTCACAGTTCCCTAAACGCAACATCCTTCTCTGGCTGAACACAAAAACCACTGGCATGGCCTTTTTTCCCCACAAAAAACAGCCCAGAGGTGTCAGAAGGATCAGAATCTACATGGAAATATGTGAGAGTGGAAGGTGTTCTCTGTGTAACGTCGTCCTCTGGAGGATAATTGGAGAAATAAGCCATTTCTGTTCAGGAACTACAGGAAATAAGACGAATTGGACATCTGGATCATAAACAATAATGTTACTTTGTATTTTTTCAACCTTTTTTGTGAATTAGTATATTTAAATATATTTATTGTGTATATATTACATTAAATGTTAATTAAATAAATCAATTTGATATTATCTTTAATAATTTATTGGTAACAATAACACTATTTTCATGCTTCTACAAACTGGAGAGTGAACCATCACAGAAACATACAGTTCTGCTGCTCATTTAAGGAACAAACGTTACGTAGCGGTCTGATGTTTTCTACATTCCAAAAATGTATCTAGATCTTATCAATCCAAACCAGAGTTTTCAGTTTCACAAGTTTCTGGAACAATCTAAAGAAACAAGCCAAAGTCTCACAGGTTGGAACAATAGAAGCTGATGTAAAATTCTTCAATCTGAACATAATTTCCTATTGACTAAAGCAGAATTCATTCAGTTTTAAGATGACTGGACTCTAAATGTGGAGTTAGTAACAAATCACAATCAGAGGTAGTCGACTTTTGTCCACAAGGGGGCGTTAAAGCGCCAAAAATAGAAGCGGAAGTTTGCCTCTTCCTTATTCAGTCTGTGAATGCTGACCTCTAGTGGACACAGCGGGAAACTGCAGGGCCGCCCAGGTGAAGGCAAACAGACACACCTGGTCCCCTGACCCCTGGCTTTAATCAGCGGGCAGCAGGCAGGCAGGGTGTGTGTGTGTGTGTGTGTGGAGGGTCAAAGCCTCCCCCCCCCCCCCCGCCGGCCTATCACACCCTCCTGTTTATCTGGCTCCACGCCGTTATCAACACATGACCGGCCGTCACATGACTTCCAAGAAGAGGCGATTCAATGAAGAGGGCCGCGCACGTGTGTGAGGGCTTTATTCACTTATTCATTCATGTACAATAACACACCTCTGAATGCTTGTTAACATATTTACAAATGTACACATCAGGAAAACACCATTTAAAATACAAAAGAAATACAATAATCATCCTCCATACTGTGACCTAAGTGTTCAGTTAGTGCCTTAAAGTTTTGATCCAGCTCTTTGTTAAGTGATTTTTTTTAGCTAAGCTAAATTATTTCCTGATTTTAGAGTGAAACTCGTGCACCGTTAGCCTCTAAAACTCAAGTAACCCGTCGGTTTCCCATTTGTGCGGCAGTAACAATCACACGGTGGGCTGATAAAGTCAGGAGGAAGTCGAGATGAACTCAAGTAAAATGTCCTTTTTCTTAATATAAGAAACACGTGTGCAGCGTTGTGGAACGGCTGAGTCATTCTCACCTAAAACGCTGCACGGTACTTTAAGTACGAAACATGTATTTAAATCCTCTAACAGGTTTAAAAGCATCCTAAAAGCACGACGGAGAAAGGCAGCGTCATGGAAACGATTGTAATTAAGAAAAAAAAACGTTCGATTTAAGACTCGTATTTCGGAAAAATCTCCCATCCTTCAGAAAAGCTTCATGTTTACTTCGTTGTGCTGTTAAAAAGTGCGGTTGCTTTTTAAGAAGAAGAAATAAGTTAAAAGGTCAGAGAGTGGCTGAAGTCATTGGTTTGTTGATTTGAAAATCAAAAGGAAACGTGACCTAAACGACTTGGTTTCAGAGTTAATAGCGCCCCCCTGTCCTCCGGCGGACAGTTGGGCTCCTTTTCGGCGTCTTTGTTCTTGGAATCCTGACAGCCGCTCTCAATGGGGACGCTTTCTTTCGGCAGTTTTGTCGTCTTTTGGGAATCACGGGGATCCCGGATTGACATCCTTTAAAAAGGAACACACTCGGTTCTTTGGTAAAACTGCATCGTAAATGTCCACACCTCAGTCCTCCACCTCCTGCTTTATTCTCACCACTAAAGCCGCTCTGATTCTTTTTGAGAAGCTCCAAACAACCCCCCCCCAGAGCAGTTTACCGCCAACCCCACAAAGGCAAAACTTCTAGAAACTTCCCTGGACCGAGTTTAGTTTCCAAACCTGAGCCCCCCCCCCTCCTTCTGGGTTCTGGGTTAGCTTAAGTTGAATTGTTCCTGCTGCTGGCAGCATTTAGCTCTGAATAAAAATGCCCCAGACGTCTCCTCTCTCACAGACAGAAACTAACGCCCCCCCCTCCACCCCCATGCATTCCCATTTACCAAAGAAACCGAGTGTGTTTCCTTTTTGGACCGCGGTCCTAAAAGCTCCTGAAGAACTGCAGAGAGAGCTCGTAGGTCAGGAACATGGTGGAGCTCATGGGGAAGCCCCGGATGGCGTTTACTGAGGCCCCCCTGAAGAAGACCTGCAAATAGAAAAGCTGCCGGTTAAATTGTTTGCAATGATTAAAGTGTCCTGAGTCCTAAAGTCTTTCATTTTAATGACCATTATACATTTTGTTGTGGTCTTACTGGCAGATTGAGTCAGTGGGGGGTGCATTCACTGGCTATCATACAGAGCTCACACTTACACAATTTGTTGAAAAATGAACCGTGCAAACATCGTCTCACATTTAAAAAATACTTTCACCCTGTTAAGGAGATGATCCCTGATGGTAGCTAAATACTCTCAGTTCAGGTTACAGTTTAATTTTTATCCACCATGGATTTCTGGTCATTTAAAGCAATGCTGGTCTAAAGCTGCCGTGGTTAGTTTTAGCATGCTAAAGCTAACCATTCTGTTAGCACGCCAAGCCTAATATTTAAGATAAATTTTAACCACTAATCATTTTAAGATGGAGAAGTGATGGGTATGAGTTTTAAAAGCCACTAAACCCTCAACAGCTCTGCTAGCTGAGATGCTAAAGGCAAACCGGTTAGCTGCTAGTTAGCTTCTTCTACTGTTTCTTTCACCTACTGAGTTCACTTTCATGTTGCAGCCATAAAACTCACATCTCAATGCAAACACCACAGAATAATGTCTAAGTTAAAATATGGAACAAGTTACTCTTGGCAGCAATTGTAGGTTTAGCATTTAATCATTCAGAAGCAGCTAGGTGCTTGATTCCTTTTCACACATATGATGGATAAACATGTTTACGTGAAATATTATGTCTGAGTTTATTCATAAACTTCTAGCTATTGTATTGTTTTCTGCTATAGTTTTTCTCCTCTCTTTAATTCAAATGAGAGCCCTTACAGTAGAGGCATACAGGTCACAACAGGTTATCTAACTGGGAGAAACTGTCCTGTAATAACCGAACTCACAGATTGATAAGAATCAGGTCACATGCAGCCATCGGTTCACGTTCTCAGTAAGTGATCGTTAGGTTTAGCCGTTTTCCCATAAAATCATTGATCAGAAATCCCAGTAGTTTGAGCTAATTTTGCAACCTTTTATGCAACAGCCTGGACTTAATCCTCTGGACAGTAAACATTTTTTAAAACGCTGTGTAGAAATGTGCTTAGTTGTGTCCAGTCCTCCTTTGAGGAGGTGGACGAACCCAGGAGCTAATGGCCATCACACCCAGATCTCAGAGCTCTTTGCCCACTGAGACCCAGACAGAGATTTTTGTCTGTTGGAGCTGAATTACCTGTGACTTAATAAAATTCATTTTATACTCTTGATCTGCTCTGGTTTTTTCTCAGGCTTCCAGCTAAAAGAATCGGGCTAACAAGAGTGAGAGCCCAGCTCCCAAATTCCATTAGAAGATGTAAGACTTTGGCTATAATTACTCCCTTTAGCACTGTATGCTATCACATGATCTATGTAATTTATTGATTGTATGATTTCTTTCAGAACTATACTTTTGGGTTAAAGTCTCTAGCTCTACTCTACTCTTGATCTCCTCTGGTTTATACTCAGGTTTCCAACTAAAGCACGGACTTTAGCTGCTCGTAGACCTGCCTTACAGACTCTCTTTGGGCCTTTTGGGACAAGAGGAGTGTGAGAGGACATAAGAATGCCAAAGCCAGATGGGCAGATCTGGCCGGCCGGAGGCTCCCGGCGGTCCCGGGGGTCCCGGGCTCACCTGTGCCCCCTCCGTCCGGTAGCTCTCCTCGATGCAGTGGAGCACTCCCCGGTACTTCCTCTGCAGCTGGGCGTCGGCCTGCATCCGGCTCTTCACCACGTCGGCCGGCGTGGCCGTCACCCAGGAGATGGACCCTGAGGAGGACAGGCCACAACCTCGTTTGAGCGGGAAAATCAAACTAAATTAAACTTTTTTTTTTTTAGGAGTTTGTGTGCCTCTGGAGTTAAATATCCTCCTAAAAATCCAGCTGTTCTCTGTCATTTCATGCATTATTAGAAATAATACATTTTTTTTTGTATAAATACATATTAATCTCAAGTACCTTATGAGTAGAATAAGTAGATAATTCAGAAAAAGTATAAATCAGTCTTTGTTTCTAGAGAGAATTTATTTATTTAACTAAATTAATTAATTAATTTGATTGTATTTACTTATTTATTACATTTATTTATTTAATAATGTATTTATTAAAAACATTTATTTATTAAATTAATTTATTTATTTAAATTTCTTAATTAAAAAAATAGTTGTATTAAATAAATTATTTACTATTAAATGAAACGCAGTTGAATCCCATTTGAGCTGGTTAGCTGGGATCATATCACCAAAATGAATCTAAAAACAAACCAAACCCGTGGGATACAGAGTGAGCACCCCCCCCCCCCCCCCCCCTCCGGCCGGCTGCTGGACTCCGTCTAGTCGGGAGGCCAAACATGGGGCCTCGCTGATTTACGGCCCCCAGCTAACCGGGCCGTGTCTGGGCCACGTTTTGTCTCCCTCACGTGCTCACAGCTGCTTTCTACATCTGGAAGCAATCTTACCCCAACCCCCCCCCCCCCCACACACACACACACCCCCAACCCTCCTCCCAGCCTTTCTATCCAGGGCGCTCGCTCACTGGGGCCCTGTGATTGGCCAGGGGTGAGCACGCCCCCTCAAGCTGTACGTTTCCATGCCGATAAGGCTCCGCGGCACGTGTGGGGATACATGATGTCAGCTTCTGGGTCTCAAACTGTGTGGGAGGGTGGTGACCACCAGCTAAAG
Source organism: Menidia menidia (assembly GCA_907169785.1). NCBI lineage: Eukaryota > Metazoa > Chordata > Actinopteri > Atheriniformes > Atherinopsidae > Menidia > Menidia menidia. The sequence continues at coordinate 21,743,747 of CAJRST010036666.1, forward strand.
GCCGGTAAAAAAAAACTCATTTTGTTTTCTCCCCACAACAGAGAAAGCTTCACAGGTCAGTTCAAAACAAATAAAAGCACTATTTTCTGAACTAGAGCCACACTGGGACCCCTTAAAATGGATGCAAAGCAGCTAGTTTTCTAAAGAGAGTTCAAATTATAATTGTTTTACTTTTCCATGACAGAATCAGTGTTTTAAAAGTATTGTAAACTATTTCAAAGACGCATCAGATACTACCTCAGTGGAAAAGTTCATTATTTTAAAGCCGGTCTTTAATTTCAGAGCAGGTTATTTTGATGTCTGACTACCCAAAAAAAAAAAAAAAAAAAAACTACAGCAGAACCTCTACTCAGGATGCCTAAACATACAAACTTTCCAACATCCAAAATTAAATTTCATCAAATATTCGACTTGACACCCGAAGTCATAGAAAGAAATCAAATTGAATATAAAAATGTAATAAATATAAATAAGCTAAGTTAGTTTAAAGTTCCTACATTCACCAATAAGTGGCGATAAAAAAAACCTTTTTATTGGTTATTTCTTTACAATTTACTTCTTTTTACATCTCTCTTATATAATGCATTTGTTTTATTGCTGTGTGTAATTATCTGTAGTATATTTTAAGGAGTTATCGTAGGTTTTGGGGCTGTGGAACAAATTATAGGAATTACTGATGGGAATATTTGAACCAACATACAAATATTTTAACATACGATGTAGGTCCCTAAACGAATTAAATTCCTAAGTAGCGGTTCTACTGTGCCTGTGGGTAAGCCTGGCCTGTACAGGGACGCTGAGTCCTGGATAAAAGCGCTTTGTTCATCATTAAAACGCAGCGAGGGAGGCGTTTCCGTCAGCTATCAGAGTCCTGACGTCCCAGATAAAGACAGAAAGTAGCTAACAGAGGTCTTTTGGCCCGGCTGCCCGTCAGGAAAATGCTGATAAACCCCAGAGAGAACAGGCCGCCCTGTTCTGTCTGGAACAGGTGGAAGGAGCTGAGCCGGCTCTGGTCCTGGTTCTGGTGCAGATCTCTTCCTAGTCCGGGTTCTGATGCAGATCTCTTCTTAGTCCTGGTTCTGATGGAGAGCTCTTCCTAGTCCGGGTTCTGATGCAGATCTCTTCATGGTCCTGGTTCTGATGGAGGTTTCATCGTGGTTCTGATGCAGATCTCTCCCTGGTCCTGGTTCTGATGCAGATCTCTTCCTGGTCCTGGTTCT
>CAJRST010036666.1:21748854-21771429 GCA_907169785.1 Menidia menidia
CAGAGCAAAAAAGCAGAAAAAGGACACAAAGTCTCTCACCTCCGATCCATCCTGCGATGAAATCATCCAAACGAAAACTCTTAGAGGTTTGCATCTTCAGGCCAGCAGTTCAAAACTTCAGCCCGCCGCCTGTCATCAGCCAGCGGACGAAAATAAGCAGATATATTCACTCGGAACCCCCCGAAAGACAGACAGGCATCGGTTTTTGTGGGTTACGTGTCGTTTGGCCGCCTTTCTTGGGAAAAGTAAAGCATTTTTAACAGGGTCTGCATTGATAAAGAGACAGCTCTGCAGCGCGGAGCGGCAGCCAATCAGAGCGGAGGATGGATCTGCTGGACAGAAATCCGGGCGAATCACATTCGAGCTTGGGGAGGCGAAGCGGCCAATCAGGGGGTCGTCATGGAAATGAGCCATGAGGAGGAAACCCGAGCAGAAAAACAAGGCCGCCGGCGTCTCGCTGTTAGCTTGAACCGGTGGCCGCTCGCTGCCAAGTGTTTGTCAGAATATCCTCACCGAGGTCAGAGGGGGCGAGCCTCTGAACTTTGACCCCCTGTGCTAACAGTAAAAGGACACAACGTACCCGCGAAACACGAGAAAGTTGAGGGGAAACTCGCACATACCAGAGGACCAGGTCTGGGCCTCCAAACGCCCACCTGTGATGAGAGGGGGGGAACCTCCATTTAAACAATAACCCCTTTTATAACCCATTTTTCAGATTTATTTTTATTCTTTTGTACCTATAGATTCAAAATGTGACACTTGTTTTTAGTTTTTGGTGTTGTGGTTGAACATAATGGCAGAGCCAAACATTTTCTGAAATAAAAATGAAGAAACATTACCGGTAAGTAGATGTGTCTCTAGATTTGTTAAAGTCCAATTGAAATGATTTGATTTATATGATTTATTCATGTGAAACAAGCGTTAGATAGAAAAAATAATAGAGATTATAGTCAGATTTTTGTCATATATACACAAAGATAGTGCAAAGCGTGCAATTTTATTCACTTTTCCGGAGACACTTGGTTCATTTTTCAAATACTTTCTAATTGACAGTCCTGGTAATGCGGGCCTAGCTGGTTCTGGCCCTAGGGAAGCAGAATAACTCCCTAAATACTCAGAAATAGACCAATTCCTCTTATTTTTTCAGGCATGAAGAACACCATTTATTGGTTGGAGGGGTTGGGAAGTGTGTACCAGCCCATCCCAAACTCATAAAGATGTAAAACCGAGCTTCCAAGATTAATCATGTAAAATAGTAATTTTCCAGAACTCTGAGTGGGTGTGCTGTTTCTGAACACATGGAGTCTTCTTGAAATCATATAAGTTAATGTTTCAGAGCTTTTAGGACACTCCTCTTCCCCCAGACATGCCTCACTGTGAGATAAGATTGATAACATCAATTTCGCACTTCTGGGAGAAGTACCAGAAAAACAATGTGTCAGTCATGTGACCGTTAACAGAAAGCATTCAGCCTACTTTTTTTAATTTTTTTATCTCAAACCCCACGTGTTTCCAGTAGCTTTAAAAAAATATTTTTTTTTAAATCTATTTGGCTGCATTTCACCTTTTATTCTCTGTCCTCTCCCACTCCCTCTTCAGGAATTCAGTCTTAAAGTTTTTTTTATGTCTTACTGGTCTAAGTTTAATGTCTATAGTTAAAATCGTTCACAGGATTAAAAGATTAAGTGGTGTCCGGGGATCATTTTCTTAAATCCTTTACTTTAATCTTTATATGACCACTGAGGTCGGGTGTGTTTATGTGGATTACTGTCTTATGTTTAAAGTGGTTATAACTCATTAAAATGAATGAAACATTAACATTTGGAGAGAATCAGAGTCTGTGTTTTTCTTTGGTGTTCATTAAAGGTTTTTCAAATGAGGACAAGTCCCTGAAACAGCATCCATTGTGTGGTTGGACAATGAGTCCTGTTCCTAATCCTAAAATAAGAGTTATGGTAGGAGATGCTCTCTGATAGCTGTTCAACCATCATGGAGTGACGTTTGGAAAGACTTTGTGGCCTCGTTACTATCTACAGTCCTACTTTAACCACTCCAGCCAAAGAACAGTTTGATTGATTTAATTTATTCTCTGTATATGGTTTCAAACAGGTGTCTTTGTGTCGTTGTTCTGGTCTAAAACACAGTTTTGCAGAGTCATTCAGTGGTCGTGTTTTGCTGCTGTGTGCATTTCTTTGCAGACTTTGTGTGAAGGAACCACATTTTCTATTAAAGGCACCTTACTGCCAGAAGAGGGAAAGAAAAGGAGAGAAATCCATCTTCAAGGGCATTACTTTCTTTCCAATAACGTCAAAGTAAATCTTTAACTAAGCTTTGTTTACTTCTGAAGGAAAGTCAGATGAAAGGCAATCAGCTCAGATATTATTTCTATTACTTATGATCAACCTTTTTTTTTTACATAAAATCAGTTAGTTAACTTATTTTCTGCCCATTTTTCCACCCTCTAAAGTAACATGGTGACACTTTGATTTTTCTGCCCATTTTTCCACCCTCTAAAGTAACATGGTGACACTTTGATTGTCCATTTCTAAAAACAGTTGAAGTTCTTGGTGTTTTCTACATCTTTTCTAAGAATCTTCAGTAAAGAGAAGAGGGATTAAACAGAAATGGACGTTGGCGTTCAGCCTGGTTTCCTCTTCGTGAAAGATGCAATCCACACCGCAGCTGCGCCTTCTGGCTGATCATGGACGGGGAAACTGCGTAAATGCAGCCTAAAAAATGCCTCAACACTGAAATAATCCTGAAAATACACATGTGTTGATTGCTTTAGACTTGATTGAAACATTGAAAGGGGACGGTGACGCTAAAAGAAATCTGGATAAAATGTAATTGACATTTACTTGCATTTACATTTATTTTATCAAGCATTTTATGAGGTAGTGGTTATAGGTTAGCTCCAACCATTGGGATTATTTAGGTTAAATATTTACTGGTAAACAGCTCAGTAGTAAAATGCAGTGATGATTAGAGAGAACTCCTTTGACGTTTATGAAGACATGTGGTCACCAGATATATATCATGGTGACGGGGGCATCTCGTATTTTTCTGAATCACATTTCAGCAACTAAAGCTCCTCAGACAGATTGTGGACGGCTAAAAATTGGGTCAAAGTTGACGAGCATACAATCTGAGACCTCCAATAGCCCTGCAAGCTGTTTTCAGATGCATGTAAAACCAGGATGAGACCTTATTTCCTGTCATTCCTAAACAGAAAACAGAGTTTTAGGTGAGAAGCCCGGTGAGTCGGCTGAAATATGGGGAGAATAAACCAGAAAACTGGGTTTGAAATCCCGATTAGATGTAACACGGAGAAACAACTACACACAAGAGAAAAAGGTCACGACAGAGCTACAAAAAAAGGAAAAATCCTCACAAAGGTGCACAATAAACATAAAATGATCTCAAAAAGGGAAAATTATACCAGAAACAGACAAATTAATTATACAATAACCGAAAAGAAATAAATAAAAAGAAATCTTTAAAAAGAAAAGACATAACAAATCTAAAAAAGGAGACACAGGAAATGAAAAACTAGACTGGAAACACAAATATACTCTCCAAAAATTACCAAAAAATGAGAGACAGTCCTATGTTTTGGTTTAATGGTTTTGCATTTCAATATTCCTCAAACTTTAAAGGCGGATTACAATCTGTCATACAAATGTGATCGTTTTTGTCACGTCTGGGGGAATGTCTGGTGTCTCGTCATGTTTTGATCACCTATTGTGTACACCTGGGGTTCCCCTCCCTCATGTGTTTAAATAGTCCTCGTTTCCCATGTCCTGTGCCAGTGCGTTTTTGTCTGTTGTCTTTCGTCTCCCCACGTCAGTTCAGGTTTGATTTTGTCACAGCCTTGTTTACTTTACTGCCATAGTCATGTTTTTGTTCCATAACCACAGTTTTCGTCACAGCCATGTTTTGTCACAGTTTTGTTAATCATAATTTGATACTTTGCCACAGTCTTGTTAACTTATTGCTTTGATACTTTGCTCATAGTTTTTCACAGCCTTGATTTGTACTTTGTCTGGACATTCACTCTTCATGAGTGTTTTTTGTTACAATAAACCTTGTTTTTCCTCCACCAAGACCCAACCTCCTTGACAGTTTTGGTCAGAAGGGAGTTGCATTTTGTTCCCTCCTCCCATCCTACTTCCCCATAATCCCTTCTGAACAAACATTTATAGCTTTTATGGCTTTTGCGAGCAATGTTCATCATGACAAATAGCAGCGGGTCATAATTTGAAAAAAGGAAATGAGACAAACCAGGAAACGTTGCAGGTTTGGAGCCTTAAAATGCAATCCTGTGTTCTCAAGTCCGCTTTGACCTGGTGGTGTCAGTGTTTTTCTCAGTGTGCCCCGAATTAACTCAGACACGTTTACTCAGAAATATCTTAAGGATTTATATGTCATTTTAACATTTAGCCTTTCTGGGTCTGATTTCTAAGAAGAAATCCGCAGTTTCTCTAAGGATACAAAAAAACTTTTAATGGTTTCAGAAATGTGTGTCTTTATGTTAAAAAAGACAAAAATACTAAAAACTAAAAGCTAAAAACAAACTACTCATGACATGGTTAAGTCCAGAAATGGGATATTTCTTTAGGATTACAGCAGACCCTTCAGATTTTGGTCCTTTTTAGGTTTCTGAAGCAGGTTTGAGGTGTTTCTAGATGGTGTTTTGAAGCAGATAAAACATCTGCAAACTGATTCAACAGCCTGAAGTGGACCACAGTTTGAGATCCCTGCTCTCAGGGGTGTTTTTGTGTTTTTTTCTGTCTAGTTGGTGTTACTGTCCACGTCAGAAAAAAGCACATGGACCTCACGCAGCCCTGGATCTCTGAAAAAACGAGGGGCATTTCCTCTGTTTGCAGCTCCGGACCCACCTCGGTCGGACGCGTTCTGAATCTGGGAGCTGATTGGCCGAGGCCTGTGGGCGTGTGGTCGGGCTGGCCGTCTCGGGAAAGAGGTCGGTGACACGCAGTGACTCCAGGCCGAGGGCACAGCTGCGTCAGTCTGACGAAGGCAAAGAAATGTCACAATTTGGGAACCTGACAAACAAACAAGACACAGTTTGTAGAATGTGACGACCAAATGGAGATAAAACATGAATGAATATAGAAAAGATCAACGTTTAATAATGAATGGGTGCAGGAAAAGGCAGCATTTCAGCTACGTGTCAGGGAAATCTGCATTTTTACTAAATCGGCTAAAAACACTTGTTTTGTATCTTTTTTTTTTTTGGCATCACAGCAACAAACAAATGAGTATAAATGTAATTTCCTTGGGGGAGATGGTCGTTTAACAGGGACAGACTTATGTTACATATAGAAAGGAGTTTTGTGTGTTTACATGATGCATTTTCATTCAAATAAGGGTTAAAAATAATCCAAATCCGTGTTATGCGTCCATCTTTCAGACCCAATTCAGCCACAAGACAAAATGTTTTCAATGAAAGAATATCACAAAATTCTGTCCAAATACACAGAGTGAATGTGGTGGTCGGTTTGCAAAACATTGCTCTAAGAGGAAAACCAGTTTCATCTCCGGATGCTCCAAAATGAGTGGAATTAGGTAATAAAAATCCAATCGAAGGGCTTGACTGCCTTAACTTAGTAGCTGAGTTCACATTGGCATTTTTAAATGCATTTAGCTGATTACAGACAGATTCATGTGACGGATAAAACATTTGGGTTTAGTTTATGTTTAGTTTTTTGGGCCCGCTTTCTCCTCCAGTAGCTTCTTCCAGTTTCCTGTTCAGGTCATTAGTTCCTGTCTGTCTGTCCTCAGTCCCCCCATCAGTTCAATCTGTAGTTAAACTACCTGGATGTGTGATCTTCGGATTCTTCTGTTTGCTCATTATTTGTCTTTGAGTTTCTGTCTTCTGATTGGTTTTATGTTAAAGTTTTTCTCTGATTTTTCTGCAACTTCCTGCCGTTTTCAGTTCTCCCCGCACACCGAAACAGGAAAAAAACCTCAACATTAAACAGCACAGAGGTGGTTTACTGCTTGTTTTAGGGAGGATTCGGGCTAGATTACACAGACATGAGCAGCTTTGTGGTTAAGCAGCTGTTTCTGGTCTGAGAAACAAACACAACATTCACATGACTGACCAGGACCTCCTCTTCATTTGCTGCTTTTTTGGGTGTCCACCGCAGGTGTTGTTCTCTCCTCCTCCAGCTTCACCGTAAGCCTCCAATCGTCCCTTTTTGTGACACTATTCAATTCAATTCAATTCAATTTTATTTATATAACGCCACATCACAACAACAGTTGTCTCACAGCGCTTTCCAAACAGAGCAGGTCAGACCCTACTCTGAAGATAATTACAGAAACCGAACAATTCCCACCATGAGCAAGCACTAGGCGACACAGGCAAGGAAAAACTTCCTACACTATACGGCCTAAATGATGTGTATAAAACCAGAGGGTTTAAATAGGTTTTTCACTGGTTTCTCAAAGCTCATTTAAGTTGTTTTTTGGTATTTATTGCAAACTTGATCCACAAAAAAATAACAGATTAAATATAATAAACAAACACAGTTCCTGACTGATTCAACAGGGCTGGTAAGCTTGCATCTGTCTGTTTCTTTGTAAAATAAAACCTAAAAGTGGGTCCAAAAGGGTTTGACAGTGTTTGGAGAGCCTCTGCCCTTTGTTCCCAGAATGAGATAAGAAACTGGCTTTCCTTAAAAAGTGGAGTCGCCTTGTCAGATGTGACTCCAGATGTGTTAACACATCCATGAAATGACTGTGATGTGAAGCTTTGACTGTAGTTTAAGCTTTTAAATGATTTTTGAAGTTTCTCAGTTTGTCTCTGTTCAGTTCTGAGTGTTTTCTCAGTCTCTTTCAGCCCCGTGACGTTCGGCTTTCAGCTGCTGGGAAGGTTTCTCCACACATGGGAGTCAAAGTTTGTTTGTGGGAAGGTCAGTGACACATGGACAAAATGTGCTCCAACTCCCTTAATGATTCACTTTTTTCTCATTAGGGCCGACCACATCGGAGTCGTTACTGTAATTCTGGCCTCAGCATGCATCTTTCATATCTGTTTTTGAGCTGAGATTAGAAGATAAAGGTATTTCTGTCCAGATATGATGTCAAATCAATAAAAAAGGCAAATATCCTGCTTATCTCAGTGTGTCTACAGTAAACTGAACTGTTCTGAATGCTAAATAAACCAATTTCTTGGATTGATACGTGACCCCTTAGAGTCAAGGACTGTTTCACAACACTTTATGTCACTGAGATTTTCACAATCCACCTAATAATATATCATATAAAATCATAAACACACATTAAACCCTATGCTGTTTTGAATAAAAATGTAAAAAAGAAACATTAAACTGGCCTCAAACAGTTACAGAGCTCTCAGGCCCATTTGATTGACGTATAAAGTTATTCCCCCACATTGTCTGAGTGAGTTTGTCTGACTTTGAAAGTCTCGGTTTTGTAAGGTTTTGGCTAGACAAACACCATAATTACCTTATGATTTGTATTAAGCAAACGTGCACCACGTGACATCCCCTGTAATCACAGCAAAACAAACAGTGTGCAACATTTCCAGGGTAGCAGCCGGTCGCACGCTGATAAGAGACGCTGCCTCGACCCAGAGCGGTCGGCGCGTTCATACCAGGGTGGAAAATCAGAAAAGGAAAATGTGCTATTAATAAGAAAAGCCTGATTCTAATAAAGCAAAACCCTATTAAAGCAAAACCGGGCATTCTTTGGCCATTAAATAAATTCCCTTCCTGTATCTATACACCATGACAAAGGGATAAATCCACTTTAAAGGCCTGTTGAGGAAGAAAAAGCCAATAACAGCTACTTCATTGTATACATTTATAAATGCAATTAAAAAAAAAAAAATCTCAACAAAAACGTTGCAACTTGTCACAAAATATATTCAATGTCAGAATTGGGAGCAACATGAGAATATCTTGTTACATTCTGTAAAAACAATACACTTTAATGAAAGAAAAATCCCATTAAATGTCTTATTTTAGTTTGATTGAGTTCTAGAATTTTAATAATCCTAATCCTAATTTCTCTATTCTCAGGGGCCATATTTATTTAGATGTATTTCGGGTTAACAACTAATCGGAATGTTAAAAGTGTTTCACGTAAACACAAATGCGAAGACTTTAGAAACTTTTCAGTTATTCGGATTCGGATCAATATTTATTTAGCATTAGCACAGCGGCTAGCGCAGGCTGTTATCTTTAGTGCGCATGCCTGTTACGTCAACCGTAAATCCAGGTAACGTAATTTCGCTTTTACGTTTCAGCCAATTTAAAACACGGTGAGGCCAAAACAAAACTGATGAAACCAATACACTGCTTCCAAATGATAGAAATGAATTGAAATAAAAATAGTTAACACGTCCCGAAGCAGCTTTATGTACACCGGAAATGGTAGTTTCTTCTTCTACGGCTGTAGAAGCTTGACAGTTTTGCGCATGTCAAAAATGATAAACAAAACCCAGAGTAACTGTTTTGGATTCCATGTCAAAAGCACAGTTTTAATTTAAAAAAAAAAGCTTTAAAATCTATCATATCAGTCACTACATCAACATATCTGTGCATTTTGACAGATTATTTTCAAACAGATGCTCCTGTGAGTCGCTTCAGTGTGATTTGCTGACTAACAAGAATATTTATTCAAAGTTCTCCAAGTTGGAGGTTGTTTAGTTTTACTTCACAGTTTCAACGACAACATTCGAAGATATTTGACGGTGAAAAAATAAAATAAAAATCTCAATTTGAGTGACTGATGCACTGCACTTGTAATGATAAAAAAAAGTGATATTGTTTGGGATAGGCTACTTTTTCTGGAAAGGTTTTTTCCCTTTTTTTCTTATATCTTTACTACTCATTTTTATAAATTCACTTAATTTCAGTTGAACTCACAATATTATGAATCAAAGGAAACACACCGGGAAGTCTTTTGTTTTTAAGTCTGTTGAAGATTATAAACTGTACAGGTTTTTTTTCCATTTTCTTTCTTTTTTTTACAGCAGTGCAAACTTTGATTATCAATGCATGAAAATATGCACGATTGCCTATACTAATAATAAAATAATAAAAAAGCTAAATATGTTGTATTTCTAGAAATGACCTGTACAGAGTCAAAGGCAGGAGCTTATCAGAGGTGTTCAAGAGGGATAAAAAAGCATGAGACATTTTTTGAAGCCTTCTCTGACTGCTTGCTGCCACTAGGGGGCAGAATAGGTTCACCTTTGACTACAGGGGAGTGCAGACCATTAATTACCCCCTCCGTCCTGCCTTTTCAATGTCACAGTTTCAATTATGGACGACCTTTTTGCCTCGCACGGCAGCAGCCGCGTCACGGAACGTGTGATTTCGCTGGAATTCCTGAAGCAGCGCGGTAAATAAATCTGACCTCGGTTCAGATGGATGCAATGAGAAACTACTCCGAGGCTTTCGGAGCCCTGGAAGAGCGGTTTGCATTCCAAAGGTCCCGCCTGCCTGTTTTTGTGGCTCCACGCTGCCTTTAAACCATCTGCACACGGCAGAACGAAAGGAAAAAACGTTGCTCTGATGTGAATTTGAACCACTTCCTTCCTTCAAATGAAAAAAAAAAAAGATTTTTAGATTTTTACATCAAATGAAATGACTGATAGTATTCTGCTTTCTGGGTTTCCCATCCAGAGGCATCTCTGTGGACACGATCCACAGTTTTTGCCTGCGGTTCTGTGGCTTTAGAGGCCCACAAATCCATTTCAACAGGATGTGTATATACGTGTGCTTCTGAATTTGAAACTGCTGCCTTTCCACATTGATATCGACCCACAGCTAGCGCGAGCCAGCCTTTCGGCCGCGATGCGCTCAATTAAAATGGAGAATATGACACCCGGGCAGACACAGGGGACGAGAGCACGGTCTGTGAAAACGAAAGCGAAGGATTTTTACGTTCGCGGGCCCACAAAGGTGGAGGACTTTTTCAGCTGAAACCAGCACGCTGAGCTCAGGTTTCGGTTTCCCCTCATCGGCCATTTTGGGATCTGGACGGCGGGCCGAAGGGAGGGGGTCTCCCGGGGCTTTGGGTTTCTGGGTCGTAGGTCGGGCCCGAACCGGCTGCCGGAGTCTGACTCCACGCCGGTGTCCCGTTTCCACTCCGCTGAATCAGCAGTTTTCAGGCCCGTGACCCTCCGAAACAGGGTCAGGGTTTTGGAGGGGTTAGGTTTAGGGTTACAAAAGGGATCTCCTCTAAAGGTTGTTGAGTTTGCAGGGTACTGCCGATGTGAATTTGGTGTGTCGAAGCAGGTAAACCTGCAAAAGCTGCAGGATCAGATCTGCTTCAGAAATATCTGACAAGCTCTTTTTCTCTTCCTCTGTGCTCTGGAGAGAGTTTCCATAAGGACGAAGTCGTGTTAGGAGCTTTAAAGTGATGCATCCTCCAGGTTTGTCTCCCTTTGCAGATATTTGCAATCATCCTGTTGACTTGATGAGGATCAAGAGAATAAAACCAGCATTTAGCATCTCAAACTGATCCACTCGGAGCCTTTAATATTCACTTTTCAAGAAAAATAAAACATCTACAATGTCAAAACCTTATATATTTGTCATACGATACAGTATAATATGCATTATATATGAGATTTAATCTGACTTTTGAGCGTGAATGTCTTCTTTTGCTTATGTAAAAGCCCCATTTGTGGGTGGAAAAGCTTAAAGCAGCCACAGCTGCAGGAATCTTCCCTCTGTGTCAGAATCATCAGATCAGTTGCATCAAAATGGCCGCAGAGAGTCCCGTGAGCTAGACTAGAAGTGCTAAGTTGGGATGTGGGGCTGAGTCCGGAGCTGGAGAGTCAGGAGGAAGCAAGAATTTTCTGTAAGATTCCCGAGTCCTGCTAGCTCTGCCGGACTCGTTTAAAGCGGAGCTGGGTTTTAATATCAGCGTCTGGGGCTGTTTGTGGTTTCAAACTTGACTAAATGAGCACATAGAATCTCATTTGAGGTAATTTATTATCATCTATCCCGGGCAAATAAGTGGAAGCTCGAGGCAATTACTCTGCCAGGCACCTCTTTCAGAGCATCATAGAGAAGATAATAGAAAAAGAAATTAGATTCATTTTCAGTTTTCATCAAACGACGGAGCAGAAAGACTCAATTTATTCCTCCTGCAGCTGATCTTTCTGCACCTTTACATCCAATATTATTTACCACACATTTACATATCACTGATGTGATGATCTTCGTAAATATTGCAATAGAAATGTATTCATAAAGTATAATAAGTTTAAGTTGTGAGCTCCTCGGAGGCTCGACAGCAGATTTCTTGGGTGATGTAAACGTCCATTCAGGATAAACAACTATAGAATCACACGCCTCTCCTCACTTCTCACTCCTTTATTTATTCTTTTTGGTATTTCTGAGGGTTTAAAATGAGAAGTTAAATGTAAAAACTGCTTAAAACAGACACTTTTAAAGCAATGAAGATGATCAGTTCAGCTGTATATACATATTTGATTTGATGATCAGGATTCAGCTCTTTTTCTACCATTTAAGAGTCATAAATACGACAGATTTAAAAAACTGATCAGGGATAAGAAGGCAGGACACAGAGACATCTATTTGGTCCTTGAAAAGTAAAAAAAACAAACTGAAATAGGTGGAATTGGTGCGAATACAAGATTGGAAATTGGAATTGGAGATTGTAAATCTATTTCAGATAAGGGCTTTAGTCAGCGTGAACACCGGATCCCAGTTTTTGTGTCACCATTTTAGACCCAATCAGAGCTGCAGACTCAGTAAACACTGATGTCAAAGCAGCCAAACAGGGAAAATGATGGAGAACAGATAAACTCCAACCAAAAAACGGTTTAAATAAAAGGTCCGCTTAATAGTCCTTGAGGAAAACAGGGAGTCCACAACAATCTGACATCCAGAGAGACACAAACTCCACCTGAGGCTGCACAAATGAGACCACATTAGCAGATTTTCCTTCAGATTTCTGCACGTGTGCCTTTTTTTTGTGCATTTTAGTGGGAAAATGCTGGGATTTTGAGGGGGTTAATGCCTTTAACTGCACCAAAACACAAACCCCAGCAGTTTTTTTTCTAACCTGATCTGGGTTTGTGGACCTGCGTTTACTGACTCCACTCTCAGAGTTGATTATCTGCCAGGCCGCCACGAGCTGATGAACACCCCCCACCACCCCCGACCCCCCCACCACCCCCCCGCTCCGGTCGGTGAAGCCCGGACATATATTTCAAGCATGTTGTGAACTTCAGCCATGTGTGTGAAAGCTTAATTATGATGTATGCGGGGTGCTCTGCAGTTGGAAGCCACTTCAATCGCACAACTGTCGCCTCCCAAATATTTATTAACGGCCGTCCGGAGGCGTGCGCGCCGAGGGCCTGCAGGCAGCTTCAGCATAACTCACAGCCACCCATGCACGCCGGGGTTTTGTTCCTCCTCCACGCACGCATTCAGCCGGCAGGATTTTGGGGGCCGCTCGCGTTAATAAACGCGTCGTTGTCGAGCCCTGGGGCTGCAATCTCATCAGGTATTTATGATTAGCGACAACAACTGGGCTCTGAGAGTCTGTTTGATAGGAAAAATGAGGAAATAAGTGTGTTACTGTCCCTTTTTTTTAGGCAGGTAAAGTTGCCGCTCCCTCTCCAGGGGGGTTATATGCATCCGTTAAACCACAGATTTGCATAAAAAACAACACTTTTGAAACATTTTTCCCATCAAAATGACTAATTGGTACATTTTTATCAAACTTTAACTGAAGCAACGATCCATCTTTAGAATTTAATTTGCTACAATGCCCCCCTTAGAGAACATTTACAATTTTATATGTAAATTTACTTTATTTATAACATTTATACTTTACCAAAACCTTCAAGTGTTTACACTTTTACAGCAGGTTATAAAAAGGAGGATAAGTAAGAACGATCCAAAGAAATAAAGAACAGTGACAAACAATAAAATACAACAAAATCCAAAAAGATAAAATAAGATCACACTACTGGGTATTAAAAGCCATCCTACATTTTTAAGGTTACATTCAATCACAAATGCCATCAAGCTCATGAGATTTAAAGAATGCATTTCCTTTATTAAATGTCAAGGTTTTTGGTTTGGAATGAAAACATGATGTAAAAAAAATGGTACAAAAACATGGCTGTTAAATCTAAGATCTAAAAAACCTGAATAACTTTAATAATGTCTGTGGCATAGAGTGGAAAAAAGGGTTTTTACTGAAACAGGGTATCCTCCGGGTTATTTAATTGGGATCTAGCTGCACTTTGCTCATAAATAAAACAACAAAACACAAATAAAATCGGGCTGGTCAGTGAGGGGTGGATGTGACCATCTTTATCCCCAGGAGCCGTGCTGACAGATGAGATTGGATGTGACCAACAGTCTTGTGGGTGAAGGCGCTCCATCCGAGGTTAAAAATGTCCCCGCCACCTTCAGAGCGGACAGACCGCGATCGCGAGGTGTCAGTGAGATTGAGTGTTGGCGAAAACCTCCCTTCGAGCCAACGCCGGTCCCCCTCAAATGGGAGAAGTGGGCTAGAAAAGAGGGGCCGCGGGCGGATCACAGGCTGGTGGAGCTCCAACAACAGACGACTGAAGGCCACATCACACCTCAGCCTCCTGCAGCACGACAAAGACGCAACGCTGACTTTGAATTGTGTGTTTGCACAGCAGAGGGGATCCTGGAAATAGAGCCAGAGCCAACTTTGAATCACCCGGAGGAGCATAAGTTAGAGGAGAAGCCTTTGTGGGAAAAAAAAAAACTTTCTACAGTCTAGAGAGGAAGTCCAACAAAAGAAGAAGAAGAGAAGAAATCAGGCAATGACTAGAATGATAATGTAGAAAGTAGAGAAGCAGTATTGCAGTCATGTCAGCTTTTCATCCCTGGCTTGAGAAAGGAAGAGTTTGAAGTCTGATCTTAAAGGTGTTGGGGGGGTCTGGTTCCTGGTTCCTGGTTCCACAGAGAGGGGCCTGATACCTGAAGGTTCTGCCTCCAGTTCTGCTTTTAAAAACTCAGTCTGAGAGCAAAGAGCTCTGCTGGGAAACGTCCAGCCATGCTGGAGCTGCTCATTCAGAGTTCAGATGTAAGGAAAAGGAGAAAGTCAAACAAAAGCTAGAGGCTGTGAAGGGGGGAGGACCCTGCAGAGTGTGGACGAATGGGGAACCAGGCCGTAAACTTCAGTTTTCCTTCAAAAACCCTAAAACTGAACTCAGGAAAAACAAGTACAAATAATGGAATAACTAAACTTAACCTACCCAGTGAAAACTCTAGTGAGAAAAACCAAGGGAAACCAAACCAAAATCAGCTTTATTTGACTGACTGACTTTCAATCTGCTTTAAAAACACCTTTTTACTCCCAGGGGGAAAATGTGGATTTGTTTGCTTTATTTTTACGACTCCTTTATTACTTTTATGACCATTTTTCTCGGGTTTATTGCCATCTTTTGGCCTCAGTCTGTCCTTCTTTAATTTTTGGTTTATCGTGCATCCCTTCGGTCGGCATTGCTGTTGTTTTCGTGGTGATTTTTTAAAAGGAAATGGAATCATAAAATGCTCATCGGTGGCTTGTTGTTAGCTCAGGTCAAACCTCTGACGACCATCCATCCTTTCCATTTGCCCTCTGTTTATCCGAGGTCAGGCCAACAGCTTCAGGACTTAAACACAGACATCATCTTCTCAACAACACCCTCGATGATTAGATAATTCCTCCATTTAGTTTGTATATATCCCAGAGTCCTCTCCCAGTAGGACATGCCTGGAAAAAGGAGAGGTGGCTCCACCCTGAGCTCCACTGAGGCCAGATGTTTCCCTAATGAAGCACACCTGATTCAAATCACCTCTTCAGCAGCCCTGTGCAGAGCTTGATCCTCAGAAGAGATCGACTGAATCCGAATCGGGGAAAATTAAGCTGGGAGACCTCTCAAACTTCCAGGACAGTGACCCCTGAGGCTAGGAGGTGCCCACTTCTTCTTCACTTGGAGGCTGAGCCCAGAAGGAAGCTCATTTGGGTCTCCACCAAGGTGGTGAAGGTGGAGAACAAAAGGTGGAGAAGAACCTGAAAACATCTCCTTCCCTCAGCTCCCCTCTGAACCAAATGGACCAGAGCAGCCTTCACTTGGCTCAGTGCCTCACCCCCATCTGGAGGGAGCTTTTTGGGAACCATGCTGGTGGGGGTTTGAGGATCCCCTTGATGCTGAGGACTGTGTTGGTCATGGTAAGTTGTTCCTAGGGGCGGGATCAGACTGAAAACCTGTTCAGGACCTCGGCGGAGCTTTGGGGCTCAGTCAGAAAAAGAGTCCCCCGCCATGTGGTCCCGCCTCTTAAGGGGAGGAAGGTCGAGGTTCGGCGGCAGCCGAAGGTGTGAGTCTAGGTATCCGACGCCATCGACTGGCTCTCGGGATGTAGAATATGACCTCATCAACTTTACTAATGCGGTGTATTAAGGAGATGGTGGTCTTCAAATATGTTGCAGGAAAAGTCTGTGCTTGTACAGACCTGGTGGAACAAAGGTTTTTAAAAATGTTTTTATTATCGTCCATGTCTGAATCAGAAGTACAGATTGATGCATCAAATTTGGAGATGTCTCCAAGTCGAATGTCCCAGAAAGCTGTCTTACTCTGGATGGGTTCTTTATATCCCATATCTGGTCTTCCTTTACGTCTAATTGCGAGTCCAATCCTGACAGTGGTTGCTAAGGGTCAGGAAATAGTAGCCAGGTACCTCTGGGTCTGTGCATATCCCTTCCTGGTACTCATCTCCTCTTGATGCTATAACGTATGTATTTATCTCAGATGCTGAAGCTTTCCAACAGAACAGTCTGTAACTCTATGCGGGCTTCAGAAACTACACTACCTTCAACGGCAGAAGATGGCCGGGGTAGCTTCTTCTGATCCCGGACCGCATGCTGATTTTGGCAATGGGTTCAACTCCCAGTCAACTCCTTTTTTTGAGTTCGGGGATGCAGATGTCGTGGCTTAACTTGGATGAGCTGCGCGCCTCTGCCACCTTCAGCGTTTTGTGGTTAAGTCCAGTCCACCGGAGAGGTCCGTGTGAGATCGGCTCCCCCTTGTGTGAACGAGGTGCTTATGTAAAACTAGTTTCCTGCTGCAGCCCGCGGCCGTGCGAGGGCGCGCAGGCTTAATGCGGTCTGACAGACCTACAGGAAGGCAGGCCGCCGGTCCTGTGGCGTCGCCGTGCGTTTGTGTGGGAGCTGTCCAAAAGTAATGTGTCGACTCTTAATGCTGGCTGCGAGTCTTTCTGCGCTGCTCAGGAGAACCGGGAGGAAAGTCGGGCCCAGGCTTTTCCTTTTGAGTCGTTCCCGCTCAAAGGTTAAGCGGTTTAATGACGAGCAGACCGGACGGGTTCACAAGACATTTTCCAGTGAACACGTGAAGGCCTTTTGAGGCTTTGGAGGTGGAGGCGGCTGAATAGGTCCAGTTCTGAGTTAAGTGGCTAAGTGGTTTGCATTTTTCATACTACGATGCGTGATGATTTTCCACTTGTTGAATGGACTTTGGGGACTAAATGACAGGATAGGTCACACTGTTTTCTGTGGTATTTGTCTTCAGTGTTGTGGTACTGTGAGACAGGAGGTGAATGAACCCCCTAAATGGCACGTGTACAATCACAATTACCAATAAACACATCCTCCATCAGTGCTGATATAAACCAGACAGAAGTCAGTCACCCTCCATCAGCCAAACAGAAGCCTTCCTGTCTGTTGTGTTAGTGTCCTCTAACACTGATGGTCAGTCGAAGGCCTGTGGAAACCTAATAGTTTGGGATGCTTGGGAATGATGTTGCATTTAATTTACTGCCAAAGCGTAACGTTGTCTCCCCTTTTGTCCAATAAGCTTTAAGTTGTGAAGAAGCCCTTCAGCTGTTTTACCAAATCTGGACAAAATGAAGACAAATAGGAGGTGAGAGACAGCTTTCTCTGTCCAGGGTGTACCCCACTGGTGTTAGGTGGAAAACACAGACACCAACCATTATGGGACCATTACTGGTGGCTTTAGAGTAACATTTGGTCTGGAATAGTCTGCCTAGCTTGTCCTCATCCCAGTATCAACTTGAATGCAAAACTTCTCATCGACATCCAAACTTTGGAGAGAAATGCAAAGTTTCTTTTGTTTACAACGAGACACTTGAATAAAACTCTTCTCCCATAGCCACCTTTGCCCAATCTGATCAGAGAGAAGCTCAGTTTCTCTCCAGTGACTCCGCCTCACCTTTTTATTTGTTGTTTTTTTACTCTTCTCTAACGTGGCCTCGGCACTTTCCCCTCTCCATGCTCTTTCCTCCTCCACCCTTCACTTTCTCTCTTGTCTTTTCCTTTTGCCCCGAGGACGAGCAGGATGAATAATAAATACGTTCTTTGTTTGTTTCCTTCAGGTTATCTTGTTTTTGTGATTGACTGTGTGGTTTTTCGCTTTTTATCCGATCTTTCCGAGTGCTCCGAGACAAGTCACGATCATGCTATGCCTGCAAAGAAATCTGAGACTGCTTTGTGAAAAACACGATGCACAGTGTGTGGAATTCAGAGAGGAGCCAAAATGTGAGATTACTGGGGAGGAAAACTCAAGTAAGGGTTGGTATCGAAGCAGCGACAAGAGCTGCACAGTGATGGAAAACCTGGAGGATACATAATGAAAGAGGTGATAAGAAATCAGACGTGGAAATCAGAGACTGAAAACCAGGAGGGTAAACAACAGTCATCTCGATAGAAGGCAGAAAGGGGAAAGCTCTAGAAATTATGTAGGAAATGATCAAAGTTGAGGATAGATAACAGACAAGAAGTAAATGGAAGACAAAATGGACCATGATGTAGAAAGCTTACGACCCAACAGACAAAATCAAGTGATAATGATATAAAAAACTAAATGTTCCATTACCAACTTTGGCCATCAGTGAAAAAATTAGACTCAACACAAAGTTGGAACAGAACAGAAATCACTTTTGATCTGTTTTTCGTGTCCTGTTCAGGCTGAAGACGCTCAGCACACCTGAGGACACAACAGATCTCTTTGGGTACAAGCCAGTGATGACCATTCTCTGAGTTGTTCTTGCAGCTGAAAATATCGCTTTAAAGCATAAAAACAAAACAAAAACCACAACATGAAACCAGAGAGATCCTTCAGCCTGGAAACTAACCCCTGGCCACAGTTTGAAGTTGACTTCCTCTGACCCTAAAACAGCAGCACAGACCTGAGCGGGGGCTGACTCATGTTTGTGCTGCGCCTCCATTTTGAGCATCATTCCTCTCATTCTCTACCACATAATTAAATTTTATATACATATATATACATTTTGAACATAATCAAAGCATTTAAACATTCAAAAACGTTTGAAAACTGTAGAATTTAGCCTTTAAATCTATTTCCTACAAAATAGGAAATAGATTTTTCTTAGTCTACCAAGTGCAAAAGTAAAAATAGGACAAACTGATGACTAAAAATCACAAAAGATGGTAAAATTATATTTACAGATGGCAAAAAGTGACACAGAAAAGGTAGATAAAGGTAAAGTGGTTCATTTAAAGTCGTTGATACGGATAATGCAAATGAACAGATTTGGTAGAAACTTTTACTCTGAAAAATTAAATAAGTAAATTATCTGTAAGAGTAGAGAAAAGAATAAATTCAGTTTTTTTCCCTCCAGAATCACCTCTAATTTGAATTAAATGAGCTCTAATAACCCAGATAGCCTAGAAAGAGGTGGAAAATATGTCAAATAGTCAGAAACCAGTCAGAGAATTTTAAACATTTGGTGGCTTTTTTTTAATACTTTTTTGCTTTAAGATCAGATACAAACAAAACCTGAGAGGACAAAAGGTGGACGGTAAATAAGATAATACAAGCGTTAAGTGATTTAAATGAGATGTAGTTTTTTGTTTTAGTCTCTAAATGGTAATGCTTGGTAATATATGCATCTAACCATGTCTTCTATTTTTGTCTGATTTAAGGACGTGTATCCCCTGATCATTAAATGAATAAATAAGCAGCTACTCTGTACTTTTTTTAAACGTTCACCTGAGTGACGTTAACCTGAGCTGACAGCCTTCAGAGGCTTCTCTCTGCTCTGGCTGTGGCCTTAAACCCTTAAACTCTGCAGATTCTCCTGTAAACACATCAGCAGAACGATCCAAACTCTGGGTGTGATGGGCATTATCTTCTGGGTTCGGTCCGCCTCTTCAAAGGAGGACTGGACACAACCAAGTCCTATTGGCCAGTTACCTCTGGGCATGAACAGGCCAGGTCCTAATTTATGCAGATGACATAGGAATGTGGTAACAAAGTGTGTGTGTGTGTTGACGTAAAGGTGTGGATCTAATGCAACAGAGAAAGAAAAAGAGAGAAAAGAGAGTCTGTGAACACAACCAGAGACTTTAACACAAAAGTGTAGTTCTAAAAGGAATAAGACAATCAGTTATTTATAGATCATGTGATAGCATGCAATGCTAAAGTGAGTAATTATAGCCAAATTCTAACAGTCAGAAGCAATCCTAGCATTAATGCTACAAAATAACCTAAGGGCCGGAGCAGACCACAAGCACCTGTCAGGGAACTCTGGACTTTCTGGAAATAGCTGGGTGTGGGGGTGAGGGTTAAGGTGACACGAATCGGGGGTCACACGAAGCCTCCCAGAGCATCTGCTGACTCGGGCTTTCTCATCCCGCTCAGCCGACAGCAAGGCTTTAATAAAACCAGGCCCAGAAGCCCTGTGAGCTCGGTTTCAGAAGACCGAGAGTGGAGAAGCTTCGCAATACATGAATAAATCAAAGGAAATGTTTGAAATCCACTCTTTCTTTTTTTGTTGTTGCTTGGTAGAGAAAGTTAAAAAAGTTGGAGACAAACCACTGGTGGGACCATTTGACACAAGTGTGGCAGCCAAATGGATGAAAAAAAGATGAGAGGAGGGTTAGATAGAAAAAAAGAGAACATTAGAGGAATAAATATGTGAACAATTAATCAAAAAGTTACTCAAGGTTCTTATCTTTCCTTAAACTTTGTCTTAATTTTATCTTGAAAAAAAAAAATGCTGAAAGAGAGGGAGGAGAGGTGCATCATGGGAGCAAGATTTTAGAATTTACAAAAGTGGGAATAAGTCCGTCCTGGAAGCCTGTTTGATATGAAAGTCAAAGCTTCCTCTGGGTGGGAACAGAAGCCAAATTAAAAGGCGGACATTTAGAATTTCAAAACAGGAAGTGGAGAGCTGTGGGATAATGGCCGTCGAGGTGGATCATCCTCAGATGAAGCTTCCTCCCGACTCCAAAACGTCTCCAGACCTGCCGAGCGTCCGGCCGCCTCCTAATCCGCCAAACAAACACGCCGGCTCATCCCCTTCAGCCCGGATCGATGACAGCAAACAGAACCCTCGGTTCGGAGGAACTCCGTCCCGGTGACGGCCAATAGGCTAATATTTGGGGGGTTCACGGTACCTTGTATCCCTTTTCAGTCCCACTAGGCGGCTTCGGAGAGTCTTCTCTCTGATTTTGACCATTTAATGGAGGCGTGGGCCATTCCAAGGCTGCCATTTGATTGTATTAAGACCCTTTTAAATGGCGAGAAAAAATATTTGGCGTTTCCTTTTGGGCGTCCATCAGCTCAGAAAACACCACATCGTCTTTTCAGAGAGGAGACAAAATCCTTTTCGTCACAAAGTGGCTGAAACATACAGTCACACCAACATGATTCTGAGTGAGGAGTCTTATTTCCTCTTTTTTTTACTGGTTTACTGACTCTGAGGACGCAGCTCTGTGCTTTATTATCTGTGATTCATGTCAAAAAGCCTCCAGGAAGGTTTCCCAAAGCTCATTTTTGCTTCCAATCAGGAGGGAAGGTCGTACTTTAAAGTGTAAACTCGCTTTGGTGGAATAATTGCAAACCCAGACAAACACGGTCGCCCAGAGATGAAACCTGTGTTAAACCAGATTTTCTAGTTCAATTGGGAAGCTTTAAAGCCAACACTGAAAGACAATCAGGGTTTTTTAAAGGAAAAGGAAAGAGAGTTTTACTAGTCGGTAGAGACATTCCTGTTTAGTAAAGCTTAAAGTTGAATTTTCTTTTTTGTTTACTCTGGTTTTTTATATATACATATATATATTTCTTTTAAATTTTAAATTTAATTTATTTATTTTCTAATGACTTCATTTAACACAAAAATGTCTCTTAATTATTCTTGACTTCAAACCATATTTCTAAGGATTTCCTGTATTTTATTATTTGATTGTTTCACATGTTTGGATTTATTTGATTATATTTGAAACAGTACATGCATTTATTTTGAATCCTATTTATTTAACTTAGAACTGCATTTGTTTATTTACTTTAATTGAATATTATCTATTCAATTGATTTTACGTTATTCTAATTAATTAATCTTATTCTTGTTTTTATTATATTTTTGTTTGTTTTATTTGATCCATTTTTGTCATATTATTTAAATTAATTTATTAGTTTATATTTTATTTTGCTTTATCTATTTATTTAGTGGTTTATTTATCTAAAGAGCTCTTTTTTCTCTGTGCTTTTGTCAGCTACACCCATGTTTTGATCCCTGGCTCTGTTTCTCTGCTCCTGGCTTCTAAATGGAATTCATGTTGTCCAAACGTCATTATCTGCTCGGCCCTGTCCAGATGGCAGACGATGTTATGAATTTAACTTCAGGAGTTTTCTGGAACAAACATTCCTCCCCGCCGGAGGTCTGTAATGGGATTTCAGATGCGTGCCCAGATCTACTTTCAGTCAGTTGTCTGGACGCGGATGATTCAGGAGGGGAAGAAAGAAGAGCTGAGATAGGTGTTGCTCTTTTTGTCCTCTTTTTGTTTGGATTATCACAGAAACCAGCATGACCGTCTGGTGCTAATGGAGCGAGATACCGGCCTGAACAGAGAGAAGGGAAAGAAAAGGAGATGTGCTCTCACTATACTTCTGTCCATGTTGCCACCAGACTGAATGATGTCACCGTTTCAGGGTCCAATCAGAGCTGCAGACTCAGTAAACTCCGATGTCAAAGCAGCCAAACACAGAAAATGATGGAGCTTCTCCTCTGAAGGTTCTCAGTGTTTCAGAGAACCGAAACAACTCCAACTAAATGCTCCTGTTATGTTTTAAGGCTCCAGTTTAAATCCTGCAGGAAAACAGTGATTCCACAATTAGTCTGACATCCAGAGACGCACAAAGTCCAGCTGAGGCTGCAGAAAATTGATGAAAATTGCGGCAAAAGACCAGAAATTTATCAGAAAATAGACCCAAACTCTGATAATTAGCCACAAAATTAAAAAGACTGTCAAAGAGATAGACCAAAAATGGGACAAATGGATTTAAAGGAGTCAAAAACAATAAAATATACTGTAAATCATAGAAAATATTGAGTAAAAGATGTGAAAAAAGGGAAACCAATCAGAAAATGACCAAAGAAGACACTAAACTGCAAAAAACATACAGAAAAAGAGCAGAAACTGACCAGAAATTGACACTAAACTCCAATAACTAGCCATGAAAAATAAAACATGGAGCCAAAGACCATAAACAGACAAAAACCTGCAACTGTG
>CAJRST010036666.1:21777644-21788248 GCA_907169785.1 Menidia menidia
CTGTTAGGAGGTCTATTAGGTCTGTTGGGAAGTCTGTTAGGAGGTCTATTAGGAGGTCTTTTAGGAGGTCTTTAGGAGGTCTTTAGGAGGTCTTTAGGAGGCCTGTTAGGAGGTCTATTAGGAGGTCCATTAGGAGGTCTGTGATGAGGTCTTTAGGAGATCTGCTAGGAGGCCTGCTAGGAGGCCTGTTAGGGTTTTGCAGGTGGTTCTCCACTAGGAGTTGGTTAGGAGTTGGTTGTTCAGGTGTGGCCAGATCCAGCTTCATATTGGCTAATATATGATGACGACTATCCTCTGGTGGTCGGTTTGACATGGCTGATGATTCTGGCTCCTCCTTTAACCTCGCTGTGCAGCTCTGTTGCCATTAATCAAGTCATAATTTCCAACTTCGTTCTTTGTTTGCTGTCGAGCAAATACTTTTAAGAAGAGCCACCGACAAGTTTCTCTGGGTAGTTTTCTTTGTAGTTTCTCATACTATGAGGAAAAGGTTCCTTTGGCCATGTAGCAGGTTGGAGGCAGAGTAAACTACCCCCATCCCCCTTTTTTCTCCATAGCTGCTTTGCATACCCAGTGTTCTTTTCAGCTCTGAGCTATGTCCTTTGGCGCCCTGTGTAATGTACAGTATCAAATAGTTTCTCTTAAAGGAGTAATCATGCGGCGCCCCGGGGGATGCTGAGCACGGAGATCGAACAAACTCGGAGAAGCTGCCGACGTGCAGCGTGACGCCTCCGGGCTGCCTGAATGCTGCCGTGCGCAGTGCGCTTTGTCCTGAGTTAGAAACACAGCAGGGAGGTTCAGACACGATGCACGAAGCAGCGCTGCTGACCGGAGCTCTGCTCGTTGGAAGCGGTTCACTTCAACCTAAACAATCTGAATAAGAAGAATCGCCTCTCAGGCAAAAGGTGACCCCACATGTTTTATATATGAGGCAAAAGAATATTCCTTCAATGTCCAACTGGGATCGCTGTTCATGAATCCTAACATGCCTGAGTTACTTTGGTTAAAGTTGGACACATTTCCACATGTTTTTCATACATTTAAAAAGGAAAGAAGATCTTGAAAAGCCAAGATCCAAGAAGAAGTCCAGCTGGGATGACCATGACCTGGATGACTGGGAATCTGCTCGGACATGATGGAAGCACCACGCTGAATGACTTTGTTATTCACTGATGAGTCCACATCTGACTGGACTAACTGACCAAAACCGAAGAACTGTGATCTAATGCATCCCCAAGCAGAACGTGTCAGAGACATCAAACTGCAAACACATTTTATTTTTAGCGCCGGATTCCAACAAAGGTCATGTTTAGGTACTTCAGAGCACCTGAAGCTGTTCAAACTGTCCACTCAGTGCCAATTAAAACGTTTACAAGCTCAAGAAAAAAGCTTCTCTCAATAGGAACAAACCTCCATCAGAACCAGAACCGTCCATCTGGACCGGCTGGGTGCTGGGAAGGTAGGAAAGAGGGGCCAGCTG
The DNA here is from genome assembly GCA_907169785.1 of Menidia menidia. Lineage (NCBI taxonomy): Eukaryota > Metazoa > Chordata > Actinopteri > Atheriniformes > Atherinopsidae > Menidia > Menidia menidia. Next base: position 21,779,122 of record CAJRST010036666.1, read on the forward strand.
GACCTGGGCCCTTATCATGTGGAGCCAAAGATGGCGGATCAGGGCAGTAACGCCTCGATGCTCCGGTCCAGTTGGCTCAGAGGGAGCTGAGCTGGAGTTCATAGCAGAGGAAGGAACTCCTGGCTCCTCCTTTTGGAAAACGGACGGCTGGACTGGCCCCACGCTTACCTCCATGCTTGGTCATCTGGATCCACGTAATGAGGAACAAACTTCTGCTTTCCCTTCTCATCAAGGTAACATCACTCAGTCATCTGGCCGTATTTGTGAGCTAGAATACTTTATTGATCAGGGTAGACTTTCTTTTGTTTAGCTGCACCCATCCAAAGAGCGTGAAAAAGGGACAGAACATAAGAAAAATGCTAGAACTAACTAAAACTACATATATAAAACAGCTTGGGCTCGCGGGGCCTGGGTTCTGGTTCTCGGCCTCTGTCTGGGGGACGGGTACTGGTGGGAACTGGTGTGCCTTCACTCATGGTTCCTGGGGGGCCTCTGCCCTACGGTGTTGGGATGCTCTTCTGGGGGGCTTCCATGGTGGCCTTCTGGGTTGGTGCCCAGTTGACTTTGTGGTCGTCCTCCTGGGATCTGCGTTGTGGAACAGTTTCTTTTGTACAGACAAAGCAGCATGTTGTGTGGTTTCGTTGTCTTTCTTTTTTTTCTTTTTCTATCTGTCTAAAGGATCTCTCTCCTTTCCACTGCTCTTCTTTCTCCCCTTTCCCTCTGTCAGGTTCAGCATTATTGGACACATGTAAAGTTGGGTAAAAAAAATGAATAAATAAAGCAGCGTTGGATAGTCAATGGGGGACTTCTCACCAACAAAGCCTCCCTTTGGCAAAGCAAATGTGTTCAGCGTAGCACCTTGCTCAGATTTGAGTTCTGCTGCCATAACGCTGAACAGGAAAATGTCTAAAAAAATGAATAAAATAAAAAAAAATAGTCCCTTTGCGTGACAGCAAGCGTCTGTAAGTGGTGATGTGATGAGTTGAGGGTGACAGCTGGTTGTCGAAGGATGGAATTAGGAGTCAAAAGACCGCTAACCTTAGGCCTGTGTGATGCAACGCAGCTCCAACTCAAATTTATGATATTCTAAAAGCTATACTCTAACAGTTGCATGCACACCGATGACCGTGTGCGCGCCCTGTAACCTGTGGAAAGGGGCTGCAGAGCCCCGTTTTCAGGGGCTTCCTCTGCCGCGTTGCTATGCAGAGGAAACGCACCTCCCGAGTTCCCCGCAATGTGCCCATTAACTCCACATTTGGCTGCAGGGCACCGTCCCGCCTGTCGGATCTCTGCATCAGTCCTCCGCTTTCAGATGCAAACCAACAGCCGTGCTGGAATGTAATTGCCATTCAGCAAATAGTGCGCCTCTGCGGCGGCGCCGTGCGCGCTCGTAAACACCCCCCCACCCCCACCCCCCCCCCCCCCCCCCCCCGCCAAAATAGTTGCTCGGAGATGGACGGGAGTATTACTCACCGAGCAGTTATTGCTGGCGAATAAAAACCAAAGTGTAATAAAAGCGCTCCTTTAAAAATTCATGCGAGCCGAGGCGGCGTGGAGGTAAGTGAGCGGGGGGAGTATGTGCGAGGCTTCGTGTTGAATTATTCTGGCCATTAAGCTGCATCAGCACCTGTGTGTCACGGCGCGCTGATCCCTGGCTGAAGGAGCGCGTGCTGGCAGCGGCGGAGGCGTCCGTGGTCACGTGCCGGTTGTCCGCGCGCCTCTCCGCCTGCGTGTCAGCATGTGTACCACGCGCGAGAAGCATGTGTTTGAGCGCGGCCAAACACATGCGCGCAGGCCGTGGCTGCTTACGTGCGCGTGTCGGCGTTTGGTTGCTTTCATCCAGCAGATTTATGCGCAGCTGGAAACGCAGTCAAACTGCTCCAGCTCGTTTCCTGCTATCTGGACGTTTTGGTTCTGACGTTGTGTTCAGTTTTTGGACACTTGGAGCTCGTTTACCATCCATCTATCAATCCATCCATAACCGCTTATTCCCTAATTGGGTGGCGGGGGGACTGGAGCCTATCCCAGTAGTCAATGGGGAGAGGTGGGGTACACCCTGGAAGTTCCAGTCCATCGCGGTAAACACAGAGACACACAAGGACCAACAACCATGTACACTCACACTTAAGGGACATTTGGAATGTCCAATCAAGCTAACATGCAGTTTTATGGACGGTGGGAGGAAGCTGGGGAACCCGGAGAGAACCCGGAGAGACACAGGGAGAACATGCAGAATCCACACAGAAAGGTCCTGGTTCCCCCGTGGGACTCGAACCCAGGACCTTCTAGCCGTGAGGCAATGGTGCTAACCACTGTGCCGCCATCTTGTTTACCTAAAACCTTGATTTAAAAAGCTTTCTCCATAATGCACCACTCATGCTGTGGCGTGGTCTGCTGCAAAGTGCTGGATCTGGAATGGGTCCCACGGGGGTGGAGGGAGGTCCAGGCATGCTGATTCTCAGTGGGATCGGTTTTCCCTGCAGTTCTCTCAGACCTTCCAGCTTTGGTCGCTTCCTTTGAGTCCCACACAGTGGCTCACCTGCCTGCTAATCCAGAAGCATCGCAGCCTGCAGCTCGAGTTTAATACAGAGATGGTTCCCCTGCTTCCTCACACCTGATTGACATCAGTGCCCCTTTAGGCTGTGCAGGTAATGCATTTCAGAGATCGTTTCTGTTCTGTAGAAGCAGGGGAAGGCTTCAAACCTGCAGTACAGCAGCTCAAAGAGTCAAAGAGCCTCACTCCTCTGTGCTGATTGCACAGAACAGGCTGATTTCACAGTGAAAGCTTTGGATAAATGAGTCTGATATAAGTCAAACCTGAGCCCAATTTTAAACTAAAGGTAGAAAACCACCAACATCTCGTCCAGTAAAACCAAGCATTGGATTCTTAACAGGTCTGAAAAAGGACGCAGAGAGGCCAAAAGCAAAGGAAAATGTGCTGGGGCTCTTCTGGTCTTTCTGTCATGGTTTGTCCCTTTGGAGGTAACATCATTGGGGACAGTGACTTGTTCTGAGTGATCACCTTTAACCTTTAATGAACATCTCTATAATGATGGTAGAGTTTTCTAATGGGATGACAGTGTCTCCGACCACAGGCTAAGACGGTCACTAAACGCTTTAATGGGGCTGAAATGATGTGAATCATATGTCATGGCCTTTAAGTCAGCAAAAGTCAACCCAATTGAGATCCTAAGGGAAGTTAGAGGAGAAGTGCCTGAGAGTGCCTTCCGCCATTGTCGTAATGATCGAGTAAATGCAAAATAAGACAACACCTTTTGGAAAAGTTGTGTTTCATCCCTCCAGAGAGCCTTAAGTCAGGAAAAACACGGTGAGAGGGAATATGATGTCAGAGCCTGAAGCATAATTTTGAATTGATTTAAATGACAGTTATTAATCATCACAGAGTAGATCACAAAAAGAGAAAAAACTGGGAATGAAAGGAAGATGGAAACCAATAAAAACCATCAGAAGAAGGACAGAAAAATGAAGGAAGACACAAACAAGCCTGAGAAAGATGAACACGGTGGCGTCTAACGAACGAACGGAGAAGATTTGACTTCTTTTGGAAGCTGAGATCCAGATCTTGTTTAAGTCGGTTTTTGAGAGTTTCATCTCCTCTGCAGCAGGTTCAGAACCAGGGACCTAAAAAAGGCTCCAGAACCTGATCCAGAAGGCTGGTTCTGTTCTGGGGAAGACTGTGGTAAAAAACAGTAACGATAATGGATGGGGAGTTTGCATTTTCTCCCTGTGTCTGCGTGGGTTCTCTCCGGGTTCTCCGGCTTCCTCCCACAGTCCAAAAACCTGCATGTTAGGTTGATTGGAGATTGGGGAAATTGCCCTTAGGAGTGAATGTGAGTGTGAGTGGTTGTTTGTCCTTGTTTGTCCTGTGTGTGGCCCTGCGATGGACTGGCGGACTGTCCAGGGTGTACCCTGCCTCTCGACCATTGAGCACTAGGATAGGCTCCAGTTCTCCCCGCGACCCCATCAGGTAATAAGCGGTAACGATAATGGATGGATTGACTTTGTGTTGATTAGTGTTTACTAGCATTAGCCAGTAGGAAGGAAAATGGTGCAAACTGGTCTGGTTTTAGACGCATACTGGATCCATTCCATGCTCACGTTGTGTTTCTCCGGATTCTAAATGATCAGCCACCGTCTGAGGCAGCTGGAAGGCCCCCACTGTCCTTTTCCATCTGCAAAGGCCCCAAAACCGGCACAGAGCCCACCCGTTTGCGTCCTGGCCTCTGGTCTGTTTCTGTGGGTTTGGCTGGAGGGGGAAGGTCCTCAGCCCCCCCCCCCCCCCCCCCCCCCCCCCCCCGGCTCTGCCCGCTCAGCCTAATCTCCTGTCTGCTCTGCTTACCTCAGCTTCCACTCCTCAGGCTGCTCTGTGCAAAGGTCTGCCACCACCAGCCAATATCCCCCCCCCCCAATTCCCCCCCCCTCCACCTGTCGGCCATCAGCTCAGCTATCCATGGTCAGCCTTCTATAGAAAAGCCCTGAAATTACAGCCTGGAAAAAGCTAAGGCTTTTCCCTTATTTCCAGGGAACAGACCGGATTGATTTGAAAACAGTTTGAAGGGGAAATTTGAACAAAGACAGTCAGGAGTTAAAGATTGGAGCTAAAACAAAGAGGAGGCCGATGGGAAACACAATGGAGAGTAGATCCTCAGAGCATCCTCAGAGGACATGAATCAGTCCGATGGCTTTGTTTCCTGCTGGAAGAAGGATTTCCTTTTCCATGACACGACTGGAAGTGGCATCACCGAGGGCCCCCGATGGGGAGATGGTAGCCTGGGACCAACACCTGCCACCCCGACAGGTTCAGAGCTCAACACGCCAATGTTCACCCGGCTTAGTGAGGCTGGACACAACAGGAAAAGCTCTGGGGGAGTTGGACACTCCAGTCCAGAGGATTTAAAAGGAACCAGGGGGTCTTCGGACCTGGTTCTCAACCTTTTCTGAGGCACCGGACCCCCCCAGTATCAGATGCTCATTAACTGAACTTTCTTTAGTGATAAATAAAATATGTTTTTTTTTTTTTCAAATTCAAGACATAGATATAGCTTTTTTTTACTGGTGCACAAAATGAGCCGTACGTGAACATAACCAAAACCAACACAGTGCATGAACTCACAACAAATTACACTATTACTTCATTCTGGCCCCAAAAAAACATTTTGGCCCAATAAAAGAATTTCAACCCCCAAAAATATTTTTTTTACTATTTTACTAATTAAAAATGAATTTGGATTCTTTTAAGAATTACAAATCTTTTAATAACTTCATTTATAAAAAAGGATTCTACAAAATACTTTTCTGGGGCCAGAATAAGGTGTTCCTTTGGTTTTTCCAGTGTGAGACTAGAGTTTCTCAGCTTGGCATCACACAGACAGGACTCTGACTCCCTTCCCATTCCTGATACACTGAATCCATGTTGTACATATTTATCCAACCACTTTCTTTTTTTTGTTCGACATCTTTAGTGTGGATTAAAATATTTGCTAAAGCTGGCGGAAAAAGTGTTAAGTTGGCATCCAGGCAGCCACTTCTTCTACTGAATTCCAACAAAGAGCAGCATTGCCCACACTGCCCCCCACTAGTTACATTAAAATCCTAACGAGGGATGCAAATTTAAAAGATACCACTAACATAAACCATTACTCTGGTGTAAATGTGAATTAAAATACTAATAAACTAAATTCAAAGTAGTTCTAAACATAATTTTTCCCAGAAAAAAATAAAGAATTATGCGTTTTTTTTGTTGAATTGTTGCACAGCTGGTTATTTTTCTGCTTAAGGACGATGTAAAAGTACACAGATCCAGACAGGTACTAGACTTTTCCATCGTCTTGGCGATGCTCCTCGGTACTCAGTCCACTGCGCTCATTTGTTACCACTCCATGAAAGCAGCAGCTCTCCGTGGCTCGGCGTTGCCCTTTCCCTTACCTTTATCTCTCCCTGTCCATCACTTCATTCCTCACTCGCCTCTCCACTTCCTTCATTATTCAACGATTCACCCTCAGCCCTTCACCCCTCCTGCCGGCGCTGGCACCAAATCTAGTTTAAGACTTTATTGTCCTTGAAATTACGTTTGCAGCAGAGCATGCTGCACCGTACAGACAATAAACAAAATCTACCAGAACATACGAGACTCGCACATTAAGATGAGCTCTGGAACGCGAGGAGGACCGAGAGCCGTTCGGAGCATTTCTCACTTCAGACCGTTCATATATTTAAAGAAATCACCTGAAAAAAAAAGCTTCCTGTTTGTATATATTGCCATTTTTCTAATTAGTCTTTGTAAGAGATCTTTACAAAGCAAATAAAGCTGAATAAAAACCAATTACCGAAATTCTGGGTCATCTTTATATGTAAAATGTTGCATAAAGATTACTCAGCATTCGGTAAATACTTTTTATTTAGCTTTTAGCTATATATATATAGATAGATAAATACTTTTTAGCTTTTAGCTTTATGTGTTTAAATATAGAAATATGTACATGAGCTATATAATCACTGATATTTTTTTATCAACCTTATCAAATTTAGAAACTTGAATATACTAGAATACTAGATTATTAGCTATTCATTCATTCATCGATTAGTCTTTTTTTGTATCAAATGTAAATTACTAAGCTACTTAAACCTCTCACAATGCATAGTGTTAACTCCACGTTCACCTTCAGACCTTTAAAACCCAAAACGCACTGATTTCCGGAACTAAGGGGGGAAAGAAAATGTTGTTTTTAAACCAAAATCTTCAAAAGTTCACAACATTTTCGGATCGGGATCAACACAGAGATGTTAAACCCTCTCATGAGATCAGCAAAAAGCTTGACCAGATCTAAACACACGACTCCAAAAGTCGTCAGGAAGCTAAATCCCCACAATGCTCCCAACACACACTCAGAGGTGTGTGTGGAGGCTGGCAAAATGGGGCACAGCCCCCTGCAAGCCTGTGTGTGTGTGTGTGTGTGTGTGTGCATGGGGAAAAGCTTATGGGATAATAAGACAGTAAAAGTTATGAAGTGTTCATTCATGTCACACTTAAGTCTTTGGGTTCACTTGGTCAATAGCGGCTGGATCATAAAGGCTGAACGGTGACTGATGGAGGTAAAATGGGAGCCTACGTTTGGATGCTTGGTTGGATGCTCTAACTTTGGAGGACCTACCAGGTTTTTAATTTTTTTTTTCTGTTCAGACTTGAATAAAATGGAAACAAAATGTGCCCTATAGGACAAAAGGGATTCAGCCCCTTCTGCTCAGGTTTGACCTGAAAAAGCCAAAAAGAGCCATTACCCCCATTGTTTCCCAGCTTCACCCTACAAAAACTATTCAGACTCATCCCTCATGAACCCGTTTTCCCTGTTTTTAGTCTAAAAGTTTACTCTAAAAAGTTTTTCCTCCAACTATTAACTACTAAAAAAGCCACTTTCCTCCATTTCCTGATGCGCTCTCAGTCAAAGTCTTTTTTTTTTTCTGTCTTTCTACCCCATTTCCAATTTAAATTGGGAAAATCCATTAGGTCACGGACGGCCATTCCTCATATGCCTACACACACATGTACACACACACACGCACACACACACACACAGACTAACACTGGGCCGCATACTTGAAGCGGACCATAAATTGCTGTCTCCATTATAGTTCTGACAGTAGCCCCTCCATGCTGGCTGCACAGCGTCTTTATAGTCCGGCTTTGATGTATATGTAGGGCCGGCTTGGCAGGCGGCGACACTGACAGAATGAGGCAGGAAAATTAGGGTGGGGGGGCACCGTGCTGACACTAAAAGCTGGAACAAGCAGCGAAAAAGGTGGAGAAAGGCACTCTTTTTGTTTCTTTATGAACACAAATTTTATGTATTCGGTGTAACTTGTGCTGTTTACATGCCGTAGATCAGGGATGTCTGAAGTAAGGCCTCTTTTTAGAGGTTTTCCTGCTTCAGCACACCTGATTCTGACGAGACGAATCAATTCAAAGGCTCCGCACGAGCCTGGTGGCAGCCTGCTGATGGGAATCAGGTGTGTTAAAGCAGGGAAAGCTCTAAAACCTGCAGGACGGCGGCCCAGAGAGGACTAGAGTGGGACGCACCTCCAGTACATTATGCAGTCGGCCATTTTCTTTGCATTTGAACTGCTTTAATCTGCACCCTCTGAAGCAATCCTTTACAAAACGGACGCAAGGCCTGGTGCAGAGGCAGGAGCCACCTTAGTCCCAGCCGATTAAATGACCCTCAATGAGACTTAATCAGTACAACGCCCTCACCTCAGCCCTCTGGATCCTCTTGGAAGCTGGAAAACTGGAAAAAAGCTGGAAAACAGCCGCAGGAAATCCTCAGGTGAGAATTCCCCCTCTGGCTGCTTCCTCAGAACAGATTTCGCACAATATTTCTGCATGCATGTGCATGGAAGTCCTACTTCTTTAACTTGTGTAGCCACAATAACAACAGATTAAACTCCAACTAAATCTTTAAACGATGTTATTACAGCTCTGGTCCTGAACCCTGAACGTAGAGGAAAGCTTTCTTCTTCTTCAGATGTGTATCAATTAATATTTGGGCCGAGTCCGGAGTGCGGTGGGGCCACAGGGGAGCTGCAAACAGATAGAAAACTGACGCACATTACAGTCCGGTAGGGATGCTAAACTGGCTGTTTGTAATCGCTGACCGTGTGGACGGCAGGACGGCGATGAAAAACCGTGAACGGAACAACGAACCCGAGGGAGTTTCAGCTCTCACCGCTGACGCACAATGCAATTACTTTTTTCCTTTTTTTTGTTGCACCAAGTCAGAAATAAAGGGCGAGCGGATGGGGCCGGTAATGGGTGTGCGAATATTAAAACTACTGATGGTCTTATAGCTATCGGCCAGTTCTGGGAGCGGTTCAGAAAATGGAGCTGGAGCTAATCAAAGCTGCCGCTCCCCTGCGAGGTTTAAAGGGAGTTCATAATCTGCTCTTAGAAAAAAGGCATTTTCCCCTGAATATCATTGTGTATATTCTGAAGGCAGAGGAGCCACAGGCCACGTCCCCCCTCTGCGGGATGGAATCTTCTCCCTCAGCGGGGGGTCCGAGCAGCTGCTTTAACCGAAGGGCTTTTAGCTCAGATCCAACTTTGGACCAGATA